>BRYE01000007.1:1795000-1797500 GCA_030159115.1 Actinidia arguta var. hypoleuca
TATGTGATTAATAAAAAAATAAAAGCAAATATATTATAATAATATAAAATATTAAAAAGCGGTGTTTGAAGAAGTTATTCATTTGTTTTTCGCGTGATAATGCTTTGAGACGAATAATATTATGAGCAAAACCCCATTTGAGACCTTCTAAACAAACAGAAAATTCGTCTGCCAATGGATAAGAACAAAAGAACTGTTTTAGCCCATGAGCTCACTGGATTCCGATAGAATCACAGACCACCCATACTGCGGTTGCCGCCTGAGAGCCCAATCTCCAATCTCCATCAACAATCATAACAAAAGTTTCTTGATCAGTGGCATGGGGAGACCCATTCGCTAACGAAAATTCTTTAACCCATGGCAATCTTGGCAAAGATCTGCCCTTCCTCCTGCGGAGGAGGCCCAGGAAAGTCCAGATTCGCTAACTGATTAGCAGCCCAAAGTTCCCCCACCAATCGTGTGGTCTCCACCCGAGAATTAAGCACTCCGTCAAACTGAGCTTTATTTCATTGAATCCATAAAAGCCCATAAAATGGCAATTGATATCGCAAAAAGACCGATCATCTGGATTAATCAAGGAACCAATCCTTAAAATTAGCA
This sequence comes from Actinidia arguta var. hypoleuca, assembly GCA_030159115.1. Taxonomy (NCBI): domain Eukaryota; kingdom Viridiplantae; phylum Streptophyta; class Magnoliopsida; order Ericales; family Actinidiaceae; genus Actinidia; species Actinidia arguta. The sequence goes on from BRYE01000007.1 coordinate 1,795,601, forward strand.
GGAGCAGCATTGACAAAGTTGAAACCCAGACTAGTTCCTCTCCACACATAGCTGGTCCTTTCACACTGGAAGCACCAGTGTTCAATAGATTATTCGGGTTGATTGCGACATGGGCAGACATTAACAATAGGAATACCTTTTTGAACTAGATTGGCATTCACTGGAAGAATATTCTGTAAGAACTTCCACACACGAAGAATTTAAAATTCAAGGAAGACTCAAATTCCATGATTTATGCCATGTTTTGGAGAGATTTCCATTTTCCATGCATTATACTTTGGCTTTGAAAAAAGTTGGACGACACAATCTCCTAGGATTAACTTGTCCAAAATATAAACGCACTTCAAAAGGATGTAACAAGAATCTCTCTATCTAAACACTGTCGCCTTTTTAAAAAGCGATTTTATGTAAAGGTCACATTTTCAAAAGACGAACTAGGTCAAAACTTAAGTTCATAAATATCAAAATTGTTAAAACTTATATTTAATAAGGTCAAAATATAAAATTTATATAATTTAAGATAAATTAATAATTTTTTATAAAGTTAAAATTATATTTATAATAAATTATATTAAAAATAATAATATAATTCTTTTTCGAATAAAATCAATTGACCTTACTTATCCTATATTGACTCCGCTCATGCCTTTAGGCCACCGTATTATAAGGGAATTTTGCCTTACCGATAGGACGAAATGAACCTATTATTTAAAGATATCTTAAAAACATGTTACTTTTTATAAAGGGTATAATACATTTATTATCCCTGAAATTTTATATTAATACACAAAGTACTCTTGATATTTAAAAAATTACAATGACCTTTTCCGAGATTTGCATTTAATATAGATGCCCTTGATATTTGAGAAATTACACTGAACACCCCTAATATTCTGGGTTAATAAACAAAGCATTCTTGGGGTGGTCAGTGTATTTTAGGACTGTTTTGTGTATTACGCCGAAATTTCAAGGATAGTCAGTGTATTTTAAAGAAAATCTTCAAATTTAATTTCTCAAACGTAAATAATATTTTGTGTATTAAAGACAAACCTCACATAGAAAGTCATTGTATTTCACCCCTTTTATATATATTGTTCGGAGTAATGTTACATCAAAAAAACACTCTCATATTATGTACTCTATATTTATTTATTTGTACCAAAAAGTCTTAGTCTGTCGGCAGACTCGGTACTTCGGGCGAAACCCATCACATGTTCTCGACGTGCCGGTCTCTTTCAGACTTTCTTAAAGCTCACGTGCAATGTTCCATTTTCTTTAAAATATTTGTAAACAATTTAACATATTAAATTTAACATTTTGTTTATATAAAGGTCAAATATACCCAATTTGGGTTAATTTTTTTTTAACTGTTTTAATTTTCGTCTTTTTTTTTCTTTATTGAACTTTACAAACAAATAGTAAGTAATTACTTTCAAAAAATTCATTTTGAATAACTATTAATCTCAATATAAAACTTAATTAGACATATTAACATTAATATTTTTTATAAAAAAATAATAAATTATCAACATAATTTTTATATTGAGAAATAATCAACTTTTAAATTATCGTATGAACAATATTACCACTGCACAATATAACAAATAATAAATTATCAACAAATTTATGAAGAAAAAAAATGAGAAGTTATCAGATTAACAAAAGAAAAGTTTTCAAATATTTACTTAGTATAAATTGACATAACATATCAATTATGATTTGACCAAAAATAATAAAAAAATATTAAATCAAAACTACACGTGATAAAAGAAATTTTTAAATATTTAGTTTGTGCAAGTTGAGAAAATACAAGATAAAATGCAATTAGTTCACCACTACTGATAAAAAATTAATTTATAAATTGATTAGAGAATTTTTGTGAACACAAGTACATACTCGG
>BRYE01000007.1:1810000-1812500 GCA_030159115.1 Actinidia arguta var. hypoleuca
GAATTAAAACTAGTAAATTTGATTCGTTATAATTAAATCAGAAATTTTTACATGATTCTCCCAAAAATAACAATTATGACTACATAGCTTTTAATTAGTAAAAATGAATTTTTACATAACAATTTTTTTTCATTTTTTAAAAAACTAGCAACTTGAGAAATTTAAGAATGACGAATTTAAACAAAAAAAGGGACGCCAAAAATTTGAAGCTCAAATCATTTACCATCATTCATTGAATCTTCCTTTTTTACATGTCGGAAACAAAAACACAACAAGGCAACACTGCGAACCGGTCAAGGACGACAGTAATACAACTAACGAAACGCATCAAAACCAAACACAGACCACATTCATTTAAATAAACTCAGATCAACTATTTAAATCACAACACCTAATTCCTCCAGTTTCCCTCACCACCACCACCGCGTGAGTACCGGGACCCACCGTCACCACCATCACCATAACCACGGTCACGACCACCGCCGTACCCACCGCCGCCGCCACCTCCATAACCACCGCTGCGGTTGTAGCCACCTCCCTCACGACGACCTCCGCCGCCTCCACTACGGAAACCTCCACCTCCGCCGCCACCACCTCCGCCGCGAGACTGAGCCTCGTTGACGGTGATGTTCCGGCCGTCAAGATCCTGACCGTTCATCCCCTCGATCGCGTCCCTCATCGACTTCTCATCCTTGAAAGTAACGAACCCGAATCCCCTAGATCTGCCGGTTTCACGGTCATTAATGATCTGAAAAAAATCAAACCACACAGATTTATCAGATCTAACCAGATCTACAGAAACAAATTCATAAACAAACAAACTGAAACTCAAAATCGATCGATCTTCTCTTTTGAAGCAAAGAGGAAGATGAACGTACCGTTTCAGGGGATCATATAATAGTAACAGAGATATAGTTAACAGAGAACAGTAAAACCAGAGACAGAGAGTAACAGATCACGGGTCAACAAAGCCGAATCGGAAAGATTCCGATCTCTGCGACGTCGATCTAACGGACCTTCGATTCGACGACGTCACCGAACTGAGCAAAGGCATTCTCGAGGGATCGGTCGTCGGTGGCCCATGCGAGCCCTCCAACGAAGCATCTGTACTCAACTTCTGCCATTGAAGAGAGAGAAAGAGAAAGAAAGAGAGAGGCGGAAATATCCGAACGGGTACGAGAAATTAGGGTTGCCCTAGGGTGTGCTTATATAGGAGTGGACGTGGTGGAGTTAATAGCTAACTAGGGTTAAGTTAAGCCGTGTGCGCATTGCGCTCTTGGGACCCAGCTTCTGGATGAGTTAACCTACCCCGTCTGCGTACTGCGCTGTGGTCCACCAAACTAGGTCCACCATAACTTAGGGACTTTTAGGGATAAAATTAGCAAATAACGGATTGTTTTTAATTTAATTTTGTTTAATTTTTTTATATATAAAAAACTCTTTTTTTAATTTCTCGCTTTCTATAATCAAAACAAACCAAAATAAAATTTAAAAAAATCAAAAGATGAAAATTTCATTAAGAACAAAAATAGTCTAAATTAAAAGATCAAAAAAGTATTTTAGTGACCCGACGTAGATATGTACATAATTCGACAACCTATTTATAGAAGATTACGTATGTATTTTTTAAGCACCGTTCATTGTTTCAAACAAAGACAAATGTAAACTCAGTTATGTGATTTTTAAAATATTTTTGCATTAATGATTCGCAAAATAAGTTCAAAAGAACAGCTTGAATAGAACACACCCACAATTTGTTAGTTATACCATAATATTTAAATTGTGACGTTTGGGCTCTGTTTAGAACTTGGCAGTGAATGAGAAAGATAGAGAACGGAAGTGTGATAAAGATTGTAGGACAGGTTATTTCGTCTTGTTGTAATAAGGGAACTATCGTTAGCCTAGTTCTGGGGGGATTTTCGATTTTGTTTTGTTTTTATCGAATATTTTCTTACTATTTTTGACGATAAAAGTAAAAAATATAAATTTTTTATTTAAATTTTAAAACAAAAATACTAAATACCAAAAAAATTAATTTATTTGTCGAATAAAAATATTTTTTTATATTTTCAGACTACTATCATCAAAATAAAAACATAAAAAACTCAATTAAATGTTAAAAAGAATTACCAAAATATTAAAACTCAAAAAACAAACGTCTACAAAAAAAAAAACATCAACAAAAGCTAATAAGCCAAATTGTTTTGTTTTCCATTATTTTTGATTTCTTTTTGGAGTTTCCAAACAAAGCCTTATATTTGCTTCCTCCCACGCTTTCGTTTTGAGCTTAACTAGGGTTAGGTGAAGATTGGAGACTGGTCGGGCAGGAGCGGCTTTAGTGCTGGAGTGGGGTCCCATGCTCCCGAGTCGCGGACGACTCTACTAGAAAGAGATATTCTGCCGGGTCTTTAAAAAATATCTTCTATCGTTATTACACTTTTACCCATGAATGCTCCACAAAATTACTTCTGTTATCATCGTCCAAAATTCCAAATACCAT
>BRYE01000007.1:1837500-1840000 GCA_030159115.1 Actinidia arguta var. hypoleuca
AATTCAAAAAATAGCACTTCAGCTTTATTCTTCACTCACTTTTAGCTTCGAAATTCCTAATTAGTCTTGACTTGGATTGGGCCCCTTTTGGACAAAGACTTGGATTGGATTTTCCTGATGAAGAAGCGTACGAAAACAGTTTTTTATCATTTAGGCCTAATGCAAAGCCCAAAATTGGGGGTCCCAATGTTGGCCAAAATTTGGGCTGCCCAAGACGGGTGCCTCGTTGGCTGTGCCAGAGTCAGCTCTGAAGCTACCACACGTGAATTCAAATGAAGTACCTCCCATTATTATTTTTTTCTTATGACTATTGGGTCATTTAAATGCATTAACGGGTTTGGATTCAGCCATTTTTGTATAATTCACTTTGTCAGTAGATGACTTTCTTTTTCAATACAATGGATATCCTGACTAGTTCTTCTACTTGTGATATAGGACTCACGTTAACGTTGTGACAAGGTTCGCTGGATTTATATGGGGCAATAAGTGAATAGGATTTGTTTCCATATCGTTTTGAGAAGGAAAAAGTCCCTCAACTCTAGACATTTGTTACCTAATAGCCTGTGTAAACTCATTTGCTGAAGTTGCTGAGTGGTTTTCATTTACTTGAATTGTTAGTTGATGTTTCAGTGTAAGTTCTGTTTATCGCTTTATGACTCTTCCATTGTGGAGTTACTTCTGTGGACAAGTTGCAGAACTGCACAGGAATATAATTACTTGACGCCATTGGGGTTTCATTGGATTATGACTAATTTTGTATCATTTTGTGCATATTTAAAAAAAAAAACGTTTTTATTGAGCTTGTAGATCCTTCGATGAGATTTTATTGTATTCCGCATTCATATGGTTTTGGGCAAGTTGCAATGCGGTGTTTCACCAGTAGTTGTTTTTTGGTCAAGGCGTTTTCTTTTGAAGGCTTTCTATTATAGATTCTTAAAGTCCCACTGGAAGCGTTAGATTTTATTTACTCTTTGTTTCCTTGACTAAGCGTACTCATCTCAGTTTTTGTCCAAAAATTGATTATTGAAGTATGGCTTTGTTGAAGGAGAACAAGGATGGAATAAGAACTATTGGTCTCTAGGTTCAAAGTTTTGTCCTCTGGTAGTGAAGCTCATAATTAAGGAACTTGCATATGCTACGAAGCAAAAGAATAGAGGCTTGGGCAAAACATTAGGACATGATTGGGTATGCTCGATATGAGTTGATCCCCTTTATATATGCACATGTACGACAGTATTCTTACATTCGTTGTTCAGTGGCTATTCTCCTCCTTTTTGGAAATCATCTGGCAATTAGGTTTAAATTTTAAACCATAAATTCATGCATTCTTGGATTTTTTTTGATAACACAATAAGTGCTTAAAACTGTGTTCGATGGTTTCACTATCAAATGTGTTTGATAACACAAGTCACAATCAATTACCATTTGCATATGAAAAATTAACAAAGAAATTGGTCATAATTTTAATCCAAGGAGACTTGCCTTTTCTGTCAATGCTAATATGCTCAATGAAAAGTATTCATTTTCATTTAGAAATTCAATACTGAATATTTTCACTCTTGTGTGTTTTAGTTTTATGAGACATGCCCTTGATTTCATTATTCTCGTTTGCTCACAGTCCATCCATCCATCATGCATGATGTAGATTCAATAGGCAGGATCTCGTTATATGTGTATATTTTTTGGGGAATCAAATTTCACCGCATTGTAAGGGACACAAGTACTCGCAGTTTTTTTTTTCCTGGTGGTATGCCCCTTGCCTCCCTTTTTTTTTTCTTTGCTTTTGTTTGGGGATCGTTCCTATTGCGGAACATTTGCTCTTGACATGCTCTGATCATTCATATCAATGAAGCAGAACTTTCTTTTTTGTTTTTTAGGGACATAATATTCAAATCCACTTCAGCCTCCCGCCTTCCTTTTTTTCTTTTAGCCTCTCACAAAAGGAATGTGAATATCATCCCTCTCTCTCTCTCTCTCTCTCTCTCTCTCTCTCTTTGTGGTAAAACATCATTGAGTGAGGCTTTGATAACTTGCTGGATTCTATCTTGTATCAACTTTTCTGTCTCCGCTATGAGTTTGAGCGATAGATCTTCTGGGTAATTTAACTATAGAGACGCATTCATGTTCTTAATACTCAACTACTTTATCCTTCTCTTTTAATGAAGGGGTCTTCCACTGATTATTTTTGCTTTCTGGGCATTCCCTAGATTTCGCAGTTCCTCGGTGACAGACTCCAGGATGCAGTCCATTCAAACCCCAAAAGCTTGCACCCGAGTGGTCTCTTCTACTTCTTCTATAGGGTCCTCCATTCCTTAAAACTATTTACTTGCATTCATCACTATTGATGGGCAAAAGGTGTTTGGATTACATTCTTTGGTTTTAGAAGGTAGAATCCTTTATATACTTTCGGTGATTGGGGTTGATACTTTCCTAGTATTACACAAGTATTTGTCATGACAGGGCCGGTTCGGTGGAACTATGGAGCTTACAATGTTAGAAA
>BRYE01000007.1:1845000-1847500 GCA_030159115.1 Actinidia arguta var. hypoleuca
TAAGCAAATTTTGAAATTGTAAAATTTCTAAAAATACATTCAAAACAAAAATAATAATTTTTACTAGAAAAATAAAATAAATTCTGTCTTTAGTGTGTTTTTTAAAAATTAATATTTTTTTAATATTTGTAGATGATGAAAAGAATCAAAAAATGTATAAAAACTATGATCAAACAACGAAAAATAAGAACTCAAATAGGTTTTTTCTTTAGTGAATTTTGTGGTTAAATTTTGTAATTTTTTTTTATTCTTGATGATTATAAAAAATAAAAAATACACTATTTTAAAAAATAAAAAAGACTAAAAAAGTTGAAATTCCAGCATGTTTTAACATTTTTTTATGATGTATCTTTTTTAATAAAACTTTTTTTAATTATATTTTTTATTCTTCTAAGCATCCACAACAGACGTGTTAAATTGGTATTTAAACTACTTTAATTAGTCAAAAATATAAAATTAACAGTAAAAAACTAGCTATTTTGTCTAAAGGAATAGTGATTCAATCAATAAATGTATTTGCGTCACTATCATATAATATTATTTTTTTATAAAAATGCATTATCTCTTATTTTATTGAGTTATTTTTATTCAAAAAAAATATAAAATACATATATTTCAAAGAAAAAAAGGATAATAGCTAGCTTTGTTGGAGAATAAATAAAACAAATGAATAATTAAATTTTTTTGAAAAAATGCCTATTCACTAGCAATTTTGTCAATGTGTTGTTGGAGATGCTCAAGATCCAACAAAATATATAAATATATTTTTTTATGTCATTGCAATGATGGATCATACAAGTTTCAAGACATTAAAAATGGCCTCTCACCTACTCCAATTTCTTTCCTTTTTTATAAACAAACACAACAAATGTTAAAAAGATTAACAAAGAGACATGCATAGGATATGGCCCATGCTACCTTCTCTCTCTCTCTCTGATTTCATTTTCTTATTATTCAAATGCATTTTTCTTTTTATTAGGTAAAATGACTCAAATATCCTTTTATGTAGTTAAAATATTCGAGCAAAAGTAATTTAAAAATTATAAATTCGAGGATATTTTTGTACTTTTATCTGTTAAAGACAAAAGAAAAAAGAGAGTGAAAATATCACCCCTGAGGTCAATGTGACATAAAAATAGAAAATTCCTATAGCATTTCGATAGATAATGATGCTAGCTCAAAATGGACCTTTCGCTTAAAAGACTCAAGGAGATGTTATAAAACCTGGAATTTGGTCAGTTTATAGAGTTTTTAGAAACATTTATTGTTTATTGACGACAAGATTAATATAGGAAATAAAAAAAAGTGGGACAGAACTTTCAAAACTAGTATACACCAAACTTTCCTTCATACTCTATATAAACGAGACTATAGGCACATTTGATGCAAGCGCAAAAAACGTAACTGAAGATAAAAATTATACTTAAATTTAAATTTGTCAAGAATGGAGAAAGTGGGGTAGTTACCCCCCGTAAATAAAAAGTAGTTGTTTGCATTACCATTTTTATACTTTTAATTACTAAGAATGTTGCGACACAGTTTAAATAAAACTACACCCAAAATTAACAAATGCTCCTGGTGTCCTCTTTAATAGTAATAATAGATATATAGATACCATTGAAATATAATTTTGGTGATGCTTTTTACTCAATTTTATTATTCTCACTGTTTTTATCTCGTAGGTCCAATCGACAGCCTCTTGCCACCACCATCCGCAATGTATGGACCATGCAATTTGGGCTTACTCTATTGACACAACCTGTTCATTTTTTATGTTCCGATTATTATTAAAAAATGATAAATTCTTTTTGCACTCTGATTAAAATATCACTTTGCACATTTATCTTCAATTTAACGTGTCAGTCAACTTCTCTCACTTTACACTTTAGATCAAGTGTCAATAAGATATTTTATCCTCCGCTGTTAAATTGAACGACAAAAGAGGTCATGCAGTATTACAAAAAAAAGTCACGTGAACCTTAATTGAACAAAAGCTATGAAAATGTCATGTTCACACTTAACCTCAAGTGAAAAAAGTTAATTGACACCGTTGAAAGTAGAGCGCAAAGTAAGATTTTAATAAAAGTGTAGATATGCAAAACATCCAACGATTTTTGTTCCCTTAAGAAGTTTCAATTTTTTTAAAAAAAAAATGTAATTTCCATTTAAAAAAATAATAATATAATTAACAGTCATGGTAGGTGTTCCACATCCACCATCTCTCCCACATGAAAATAATGAAAAAAAATGAAATTCAATAGTCCATTGCCCCTATCGAAAATAAGATTGATTACGGATTCAAGCCATAGCACATGAATTCATAAATCCCCAAGATTTTCTGATCTAAATAAGTGAAAGAGCCCATAGAATGGGGTGTGTGATAAACTGACTGCCCATTCTATGAGCCTCAATCCATAAGATATATTCCAAAACCATACGTCAATATTATGCATCCAAGTCAAGGGTGGTTTGATGATTTAGGCATAAGACTTGGAGGTAG
>BRYE01000007.1:1865000-1870000 GCA_030159115.1 Actinidia arguta var. hypoleuca
CAAGGTAAAGAAAAACAGAAAGTGAATTACGTTATGTATTTTTTGATAACTCGATATTTGGCTCAAGAATCAACTAATTTGGGGAATCAATCCCACCGTCTACAAGCGGAGGCTCCGATTAAAGTCGGGAAAAGCTTGTTATTAATTGACCAAACCTAGAAATTAATAGCATCTGATAGGCTTCAAACTTGAGATATTAGAAGGGAGCGACCTCCAAGTACCAAGCTTAAACCACCAGGGAATCCTTGGTGGTTAATTACTTCATGTATATACTGATTTTGGTTCATGGTTAAGGTGATTTGAATTCGCTGGATGCATGTGCCAATCTATGAGCGGAGATGCACAGACACGGGTCAATTAGGTTACCTGAATGAGATTGTGCATGCTGCTCTTATTAGTTTGGAGCCGAAGCACCGTGTTAGCTTGCTGAATTTGTGTTCTAGGACTACTACGTAGTTACTCTCGTGAATTTTAGTGAAGGGTTTACTGTAATGTCAGGGGCAGTGTACTGATATGTCCACCACAAGCTGTCGTTTTTTATAGTTATTTTCCGGTTCACTTTAGATGTTGACTAAATAGTCTATGCCCCATTATATTTATGATCGTCATCTAATCAATTTAGTCTTTTGCATGGCTGATTTGCTAGTGGTTCTTAAACGCTTTGAATGGTATGGCCTTACTGGGCCCCAGTGGTACCGCCCAGTTGGTGATGAGAGAAACCATTAATTCTCTTGTGGAATCTCCCTTAGAAATAAAGTAGCGAGACTTTGAAAACTCTCTCTCTCTCTCTCTCTCTCTCTCTCTCTCTCTCTCTCTCTCTCTCTCTCACATTCAGGAACCTACAATTGATGGTGGATTCTCCAAGCTTGAGTGTACAAGTTGTACCAGTGTTAGTGTCACGTACTCAAGGTTTCTATTTACGAGCCAAAAACAACCTAAAAAGTTAAAAAATATTGATTTTTTATTTTCTTCATTTTGATGTTTTCGAACTATTATTTTTTAATAATCCATTTTCAACTCCTACTTAAGAATAATTAATTTTTTAAAATAAATTCAATTGCAATAAATACCCGCTTAAATGAATCTAGCATAGCAGTTCATTCTAGAATTGTATTGCATCAAAAATTAGTGGGCTAGTAACGTATGGTTCACACTGTTCCAAGTCCTTGCTTGGCTAAATCAACATGACAAAGAGTAGATATTTTTCCAAAATTAAATTTTATATGGGTTGGTTGGTAGAATTTTGGATCATGAAAGATCAGATGAAATTATAGTGAAAGCTTTAATGTTTGGGGAAGTGTCCTAATCTGCCTCTTTTTTCTTCCCACCACTATACGTTTTGTCATTTTCATCAAATTTTACAAGTTGAATGTTCCAAATATGAGTAGAGAAATTAATGAGTTTTAAAAATATGTTCAAGCTTGATTTGTTTATCAAGAAATTGATCTTAAACAAGCTTTAATCGAGCAGAGTTTGAGTAGTTTAAATTTTTTTAATCATTATAAAGTTATCAAGTCGAATAATAAATTATTCAAACTTGGTATGAAAACTTAACGAACTTTAAAAATATATCAAAACTTGATTTATTTATCAAGCGAATCAATCTCAAATGAACTTTTAGCAAGCTGATTGCAAGTCAAACTCGAGTCGTTTGATTCGTTTATCATTACTAAATGTGAATACAAGGTGAGTTCTGCCCGAGAAACCATTCTCTTGTGATCCTTTCTCCCTTGGAAACTAGTGAGACTTGTGATTTCTAGTCAGAAAATGGTACACACAAAATTTTCATACAAAAAACACTTATAGAATTATATGATAAGGTATCTTTGTAATTATGAAGCACTTTAATAATTTTTTTAATTTTTAATGAATGAACTTTTTTTGTATAAAAATTATGTGTTTGCAAGGTTTATTCTATCCCCATATGATTCAGCTTTATCTGGCCAAAGTCCAAACAAGTCTTTATAATTTAAAAAAAAAATATCTTGGTTAAATGTTGAGCCATTTTCCTTTCATTTTGACAAATCTAAGATCCAGGCTTCATCCAGCATATCAAAATCAACGGTGGGTGTAATTGTAAACTTAAACCGTCTATTTTATAAAAATAAAATATAATTTATTTTTATATATATAGACATCTAATAAAATTGAATTTTTACATAAATGACTTTTTTTACTGAGCTTACGAAATGAACAATTCGGCCCATCAGTGTGAACCTTGATGTGGACCCCACGAAAAGAGCTTGGAAGGATAGAGCCAAATTGGGCCTGGGGAGGAGCTACTCTCGAATTTTGGACTAGAGATTAATTGGCCTAGTTTGTTTGTTTTTTTTAGATTTTTTAGGTTTTTAAGTTATTAATTTTTTTTGTCTTTAAATAAAAAAATTTCGCTGCTCAATTAAAATTTTATATATTTTTATTTTCTTTAGACTAAAGACCTTAAATTCTTAAAAGATACTCTATGAGGAGACTTTAATTTCTTCTTTCCCTACACGGATGGTGGTGGCTGAGGTCACCTAAAATCTTCTACGAGGTGACTTCATTCTTTTATTTCCTTTTTTCTTTTACTTTCTTCAACAATCTACAATTATTATGTGGTTGCCATGCACCCAAATTTAGTAGTAGCAATATAGAACACGCTATTTCCAAAATCATTACGGCACGTGTCTCTATATGACTTTGTGGAATTTTTCATTTCTAGACTATAGCCTATAGGTCTAAAAAACTTGGAAAAAATTTCCAATAATTTTATTTTCACCTTAATTGGAAAGACTACGGTGCATAATTGAAACATGCTAAATCAACGTCATGGTTGCTTCCTAAAGTCAACATGATTATGCCCCGCCCCGTTCGGCGTAATTAAAATAAATATAATTAGAGAAGGAGGGATAAATATCACTAATAGTGTAAATATATCAAAAGTTCTAACATTAAGAGGTGATCTTTGCAACTAGGCCTTTCAAGAGTTATTCCTTAGTAGGTGCTATATAATAAATAATTGAATTATTTAACTTTAAGTCGTGGACTCGCATATTGGTGATGACACGTAGCCATACTCTAAACATTCGATATGATTCACCCATGATGGATGAACACTTAGAAATTGGGATGGAAAAAAAAATCAAACCCGTTAGTTATCCACTTACTCGACCCTAATGTGACGGATTGGGGAGATCTTTAAATGGGTTTGGGGTTTTAAAAATGCAACTGCTAAGGTTGGGGTAGGATATGAGTTTAAGGGTTTACACTCGACTCCGATCCGATTATAATTAAAATTATAAATATATCCTTATTATTTTTAATTCTAACGTCACATAAATAAAATAAGATTAGTCATTATGGCTCATTCTTCATGTAATTAAAACTTAAAGATGGTGAATTGCTCGTTTAATTATAATTTTAGTTATTTTGAGTATTTGAAATATACTTTTTTAAAATTTATATTGTAATAGGTTCATAATGCATAGCAGCACACACAAAAAAGGTTAGCAGGTAAGACGAGTAGGGTATGAGTTTATGTTTAATGTGTTTGGGGTAGAGGTTAAATGAGTATGAGTGGTGAGTACATGAGTAAATTTTTTAGACGAATTTGAATATGAGATAGTAGTCTCCCATCCCAAAACTAATGTTACCCCTACCTATAGAGATTTGTACTTCAAACATGGGAGTTGAAACTACGTGTCTTTGCCAGTAAAATTAACCAACTTGGTTAATGTAAAAATATCACCCTTTCATAAAATTTGTAAACTATGGAGAAGGGCCAGGCTTATCTGCAAATCTAAATGTACAATTGCAGTCCAAAAATTTTAGTGTTTTTTTTTCTTCTTATTTTAATGATCTAAAATGTTATATTATAGACTTTATTGATAATTTTAATATTATAAAAAATCACATTAATCAGATAATATCAATAATTAATTTTTTTTAATTTATATCAATATAAATTGACATAATTATGTGTATTACACTCATTTAATTAATAAAATAATATTAAATGAAAATCAATTCGTATATGATTAATATAATTTTTTACAAACGACAAAACGTACCGTAAAATAAATCTAAAATGAAGTACACAATACTTTGAGTGCAAATGGAAGTCCCAGAGAATCGTTGATAAATATCCGGGTTCTGGGTTATGCCAATGATAAATATCCGGGCTCTGGGTTATGCAAATCAATAATGCCATATGGTTATTGCACGGTTCTAGGTCTAGCTAGACTTTTCAATTGTTTCCGACGGGTCTCTCTCCTTGTCTCTCTCTCCAAACCAGCGACCTCTTGACCCCACGCGACCCTAATCGTTCGAACATTTATTTTCACACAGAGACTACAATCCATATAACCCATTTTTGCCATTGCGCTTCAGTGTTCCACTTTCCACTCTTTATCAATCACATCACAATATAAATACGGGGGATTGAGACGATCGCAATTTCGAGCTCTTCGGACATGGCCGCGATCGCGAAATCCTCCATCTTCTTCTTCCTCTGCATAGCACTTCACTGCTTTTGCCCTTCAAGTAAGTCCCAAACTACTTTTATTTTGATTTGTTTTCATATCTGATCTGTTTCGAGTTCAAATTGATCAATCTTGGGATCAATTGCTTCTTCCGATTTTTGATTCGGAAGATTTTGATGGTGTTTCGCTTGTTTGTTGAGTTCTGTGCGTACTGTGGGTTCGTCCATGGTTTTCGCTGAATCGAAGCTGTCGGCGACTGATTCTTCCAAGGCGTGTTTTACGAACTACAAGGCTTCACGCCGGGAAATGCCGTGTATTTAGGATTTTGTATAGAATTTTTCTATTTTCCGCGAGTGAAACGGTGCCGTGTCAAGATGAGTCAACTCAGTCCATCGCTGAATCGAAACAGTCGGTGATTGATTATTCCAAGGTGTGGTTTACTAACTACAAGGCTTAAAGGTGTCCTCATCTGCATGATTCTGTGCAATAATAGATTGCGGGTTCGTAGACGGAAATGGATTAATTCGTTGCTTTTGTTAA
>BRYE01000007.1:1920000-1922500 GCA_030159115.1 Actinidia arguta var. hypoleuca
TTTATTGGTTTTTGATTTTGGTTTTGGTTTTGGTTTTGGTTTTGACCCTATGCATTCATGAACAGTGTTTGTATGATGAAGGAATCTTTATTTTTAATATTTGACTTTGATTAAATAAAGTTTTGTGAACTAGATTAGATAGAAATATCTAGATTGAGAATTCTTAATTAATTTCCTTCCAAATAAATATTATTTAAAAAAAAAAAAAGAACATGTAACAACATCACAATTTGAAAATAAAAAATATTATAGGGAAAATTTCAAATCAGTGGGAATTATATGAATATTATCAAATAGGTGGCAAAGTATATAACATTGCATGTATGAATACATAAACTTCTCAAGTATTTGAAAATAATTTTTGTAACATCCACTTATTTGAAATTCTCCGATTTTGGTACTCATTTCTTTGGGTATGTTGGATGGATACAAGGATCATAGCTAGTGGTGGAATTACACTATTTGTGAAATAGTCCTTTCTTTTTCTTTTTTCTATTTTTGGGTACATCGGAATTAAAAATAGTCCTTTATATCCCTTATTTGATGTGTAATTCCAATATAGCTATGTTTGGTTACAATTTTCAGGATCAGTTTAATTTTTTAGAAATTGGTATTAAAATAAAAAGATTCATAATTTTTATATCTTATTTAATTTTTAACTAAAATAGTTTTAAAGAATTTAAAACAAATTTCTAATGCTTTTTTAAATTAAATAAATTTTTAAAAATATACTGTTGAACTGACTCTAAAACTACAAGCCAAATAGAGCCGTGTCCCATCAACTTTATTTTGCCATACAAGGAACTATTCTATTTCTACGCGGGATTACGAAGGATTGTGCTATTACTATCACACATTATTGGTGGACCTCATTCTTTATCCCTCCTTATTTTATGTGTTACCAAATGTGCAACATAAATAATTTAGGACTATTTTTTTTAATGTAATTAAATATCTTAAGATTAAGAATCTTTATACCTCATACTCTTAGAATTAGGCCCAATTAGTCTTTTTTTTTTTTTATAGATTTCTAGCTGCTTTAATTTTTAAGTTTTTAAGTTTGCATGAACTTTTTCATCATTTGAACAAAATTATATACTTTCTAGCTCCTCTTGGCAAGCGAAATCATCCAAAATTATAAAATTCTTATTTAAATTTGGAGAAAATTAAATAAATAATATTTTTTGGCTAATTTGTCAAAGTAAAAATAACATTTTTGTTTGTCTTTATTGAATATTTTTTTTCAACTTTGACTAAATTTTTTAAATTTTCAGGCTCTACTCATCAAGAGAAACCGAAAAAGTATAAAATTTTAATTAAATAACTAAAAAATTACTAAAAAAAACAGCTAATTTTTTTTTAAAAAAATAGTACATACTCGGCCTAGTACAAACTCGGCCTTAGTACAAACTCGTACTAAAAGTTTTATAGTCAAATGTTTGACTTTTTTTAATCTTGCTTAGACCCTAGTGATCACCCAAACAACGAAAAGAAACAAGTAGTTGATTAGTTGATGGGGTCTAGAAACTCTTAGAACATATGGCAACATCATCGAGAGAAAAAGAGATAA
Organism: Actinidia arguta var. hypoleuca; assembly: GCA_030159115.1. Taxonomy (NCBI): domain Eukaryota; kingdom Viridiplantae; phylum Streptophyta; class Magnoliopsida; order Ericales; family Actinidiaceae; genus Actinidia; species Actinidia arguta. The sequence goes on from BRYE01000007.1 coordinate 1,921,571, forward strand.
GATAGAAATATGGTTAAATGTTATTGGTCTGACACTTGATTACGTGCTGTTTTTGATAATTTTGTTGCAATTCACATTCAACTCATTAATCTATTTATTTAATTTTTGGGTAGAATTGATCTATAGGTTTTTGAAATTCAACTAATTACTTTTTGGGTTGTTTGTCATATTCTAGAAGGATCTAGCTTATGTGAAGTCTAAAATTAGAATACACCGATACAGTTTAAGCATTTTTTGATCTCATTTTGATAATCTAAACTATTCATATTATAGATTCTTTTGTAAATATCAATACGTTAAAAAATCACGTTGATCGGATATAATTCAATACTGTTTTATAACTTAATAATGAGTGTGATATACAAGATTATAGTCATTTATCTTAATATAAATTAATATTGGCCGATCATTGATTTGTATTCGATTAACGCTATTTTTTTATAATATTAAAGTTCTCGATGACATTTACAACATTAACGATTTAAATCATCAAAATAAATTTTAAAAATAGGACTCAAAATGCTTGCGTTGAACTAGTGCAGGCCAAAGTTGGACTGCATAAAAGTCTCGTTCATTCTAGAACTGGATTTGGGTAATGAGTTAAGCCCTATTTGACCTAGCTAAAAAAATTTAACTATTAGTTAGTAAAAAAATCACTAATAGTTGCTAGGATAGCTACAAAATTTAGGCCAAACAGGTCTTGAATAATCAAGTTAAAAAAATCATTCGTCCAAACAAAAAATTGGCCAAACGGATAAAAAAATTAAAACATAGTTTACAAATCTAGGCCAAAGTAAGATATAATTCGCAATAGAAAAGCCTAAATTGGGTCTACTATTTGGCGAAATCAGCACATGGGAAAAAGTTGAAGACTTTTTATGATATGATTGTCAGCAAATTTGACTTTAATAAACCATTGAATGCAAATAA
>BRYE01000007.1:1952500-1955000 GCA_030159115.1 Actinidia arguta var. hypoleuca
ATGAGTCGCCATCCGAGGTGTAGTGGAAGCTTGGAGAACGCGTAGTTTGAGACATAACCAAGCAATATACCTAAAAGCAATAAGAAAATTCAAATCAGAAAGATACAGTAAAGTTAAATTGAAAAACTACTTTTAGGACAATTTTTATTTTATATTCTTTAATTTTTACCAAAATTTTTCTTTTTCTTTCTTATATTTTAATTTGAACATATTAAACTATAAAAAGTTGCGATATATATCCTCCATATAAATCCATTAAAATTTATAGATAAAAATACCCATATGTCATGTACATGACCAAATTAAAATTTTATAAATAGTATAAACATAAAATAAAAATTAGTAAATTACTTTACTGTTTTATCAAGAAAAAAAAAAATTCAACTCATCTTGACGTTATGATTCAAAAAATATAATTTTTTTTATCAAATTTAGATAATAAATACAAAAAAAAATCTAACAAACCACGTTTTTTTTATATATATCACATGACTACTTTTATCCATAAATTTTAATGGATGTGGCCGGTTTCATATTTCAAGTGTCTCCTATGTTTAAGTTTAAATATGTTCAAATTAAAACGTAAAGTACAAAAATAAAATCTAAATAAAAGTTAGAATTTTTCTTTTTATTTTTCACGTAAAAGCACAAAATTTAAATTAACTTAAAAACACAAAATATGAAAATCAAATCAGTAAAAAGATCCAAAAAATACTCACCTAGTCATCTGTTTACAAAACTGTGTTGAAAATAACGTCAAGTGTATATATATATACTCCACTATTTTTATTACAGTGAAATACACTGACAATCCATGTGGTTTTATTTTAACACACAAAGTATACTTCATATTTAAAAAATTATAATGACTTTTTCTAAAGTTTGTATTTAATATAGATGTCGCATTTTGTTTAAGAAATTACACTGACTATCCCTGAGATTCTGATTTAATACACAAAGTACCTCTGGAACGGTCAGTTTATTTAGGGATACTTTGTGTATTAATCAGAAATCTCAAGGATGGACAGTGTATTTTAAGAAAAATCAATTATAAGTTTCAAATTTTAAGGAAAATCAGTGTTATTTTTCAAACATTAAAAGTGCTTTGTGTATTAAAGGCAAACTCAGGGGATGTCATTGCATTTCACCCTTTTTATTATGTGTAGGATGTGAGAGAAAAACAAGAAAATAGTAGTACCGGCATTGCCGAACACTTCAGGGAAGGAGGTGAGGAATCCGCGAGAGGACGTCGGCGATAACTCCGCCGTGTAAACCGGAGCGATCATGAGGGCGTAGCCGCCACCGATGCCGGCGACGAAGCGGCCGACCATGAGGAAGGCGTAGTTGGTGGCGAAGCCCATGAGGAGGGCGCCGACGAAGAAGATGGCGGCGGCGAGAACGATGGTGTAGCGGCGACCGATCCAATCGGAGGTTCTTCCGGCGGCGGCGGAGCCGATGAGAGAGTAGACGTTGAGGATTCCCATCAGGACCTCCAGCTTCACGTCCGAGATCTTCAGATCTTCCTGGATGTACAGCCCCGCTCCGCTCATCACCCCGATATCTGCCACGTGTCATCACCAATGAGTATCGGAAATATTACAAGGATTGTTTTTAGAATCAGTTTTACATAATATTTTTTTAAAATTATTTTTATAGGTCAAAAATATTTTTGACAATATGATTTTTTCCCTTAAAAAATGAGTTTTCTTTCAACTTTTTTTAACTTATGTTTTGAAAATAGTTTGACCAGATAAGTTTTCTAAAAAGTGTTATGGAAACTTGATTTAAAAACACTAATTAAATACAGATAAAATATGATAAAATAACGTGACGATAGCAATTTTGGTAAACAGAAATCATGTTAATGGGTGTTTTATGTTATGTGACGTCATTTTGTACATTTATTCTATGTATAGATTTTTTGTTCGAGTATAATCAGTACTGGAACTTTTATCTTAATTTTATTCATAACGTAAGATGTATAATACAGAACCAAATTTAGTGTTACGCGACCAACACTCTGGAATGAATTTAGTTAAGACTTACCATAGCCAAGTAAGACGGAAGTCATGGAGGCTAAAATGGCACATGCAAAAGCATACTTGTTGCGTTTTGGTTTCTGCGGTGGCTCAAAGGTTGAGATTACCGTGTGGGGTTGGCCGGAAATTCCTTTCCGGTCAGCCATCTTAGAGTGAGAGAGAGATGCAGGAGGTGTTTATGGAGGGTTCATATACAGAAGTTGAATGGTCTGATTGTTCTAGTTTGTGGTGTAGTGTGTGGGCTTGAAAGTACTTAAATAGACTTGCGAGGCATACCTCATGGTGGAGAATGAATTTTGACTATAAGGTCTATACTCTTTCTATTTGGAGAGTTTAATGGCATTCAACAGATTAGTACTTTATATTAACTCCACATAACATAGATATGCATGTGATTGATTATGGAAAGGGTAAATTAGATTTAATCCAAACACAGCCTATAGAAGAAGTCAAGTAAATGC
>BRYE01000007.1:2002500-2010000 GCA_030159115.1 Actinidia arguta var. hypoleuca
TGATTTTTAGCCCTTCTTAATATGCAAGTCTGACCACACTTGTTATTTCTTCACTTGCAAACTAGACAAGATTGAGGCATAAGGTTATTACAAATCATTATCCATAAGCACCTTAATTTTTTGTCTTGCTTTAAACCACCCTTTTCTTAACAAACAAGTTTTGATAAACTTTTTTTTTTCTTGACATTGTAATATAGACAAGAATGAGTCATTACACTGTCACAAACCACAATGCACTAGTCATTTCTGTCTTATTTGTCACCTATCTAAATAAGATATTAATTATCTTCACGTTTCTGAAACTTTGAGATACTCCTATGATAAAACTGAATTACTTATTTACCTTGACCTAAAATTATCCTAAGCCAACAAGCCATTGTTCACTTGCAAGGTCATAATTACAAAAACCCACCCCATTTTGCATCAGATTTGGAAATTATGACCCTCCCTTCAAAAACCACATAACAGATAAACTATAATCAAGTTGATATCAAATTGCAGATTTAGCTAAGATATGAATAACTTCTATGCTTCACTCTCTTATGTCCAGTATAAATTTTGCAACCCCACGACATTGCTTCAAGTAGGCGTTAAAAGGGTCTCAAAATCGAGAAGCGGAATTTTCTCTTTCTTCTCCACCTAGATGTGTGCATGATTACTCCAAAACCTATCCATCATCTCACAACTCAATTACCAAAGACGATACACACACACACAGATAAATAGATATGTAGATATATAGGTCCAAATGGGTACAGATTAACAGCAGTGTGCAACCCTCCCCCAATCCATGCTACATATAACCTAGTCAAGATTAGATTTGTCTTGGATTTCTAAAATGGCACATTCGTGATCGAAGAATATTGAATATATATTTTTCATTGCAATCTATAGTATCAAACATCATCCAAAATCATGCAAACCAGGCCATATTTATTTTTAATTACATTCTAAATCAGTTGATTCATAATAATATGGCAACTAAATACAAAGGGCGGAAAAATTGAGAGAGGATTTATTCAACAAAACAACAAAACCCTGAATTACAGAAAATTTTAAATACATATATCTGATTCTACTAGGGGAAACTAATAGTCAGCTCGATCAAAACCCAAATCTTGATCTTGTCAAATTACAAATTCAATACAAAGCAAGATAAATTAGTATAGTTGAAGCAAAAATACCAACGGTAAGATCGCACGAATCCATGTATACAACATCAGATAGGGCTGAGAGAGAGAGAGAGAGAGAGAGAGAGAGAGCTTACCTGATCGCAACAATCAACGGAGGCAAAAGATGAAAGAATAGAAACAAAGAGATATAGACACGTATTTCTATATATGTGTATAGATGTAGAGAGAGAGAAGTGGAGCTTTCTTTAGAAAGAGAGAGGAAAAGGAAAGTGCTTTAATAAAAAAAACATAACAATTAACAGATAAATTACAATTTTATACCTAAACTATTTCATTTCTTTCTATGTCTCCCTGAAAAATTATTTTTATCCATTGCATCTCTTAACTGTTGAAATTAGATTCCAATTGGTCCAATTGTTGACGGCCGTAAATTACTTGGACGGAACCGCTTTTTTATGCCTTTAATGGGTTGCAGGAACTTAACTGCGAAAAATGGGGTCTAAATAGTGATTTCTCAGGGAAAAACATTAATTGGTCGTCCAAATCCTTTTTTCTGCTCTCTCTCTCTCTCTCTCTCTCTCTCTCTCTCTCTCTCCTTTATTTACTTGGAATTGATTCTATTCATGCTACATTAATTGGTCGTCCAAATCCTGTGTTGCAAAACAAATGTAGAATAATCTGTCCTGATCTTGCACACGTAGGTGTAGAGGTCTAAATTGGGTCGGTCCAGCCCAATTTGATTACGGGTTAGGACGAGTTGGATTTGGGCAGAGTCCAGTCCGTGTAAGTATTGGGTTAGGTTGGGTTGGGTTGGGCTTGACCCGAAAGTCAAAACCTTGTCTAGTCTGTGAGCCTAGTTCAAATCTGCTTGAATTATTATTATTATTATTTTTAATTTTCGATTGTTGACATGTGGAGGGCTGTATGGCAAGGTCACGTCAAAAACTAGGTCACACCGTCCTGGGAGGCGGATTGGGTTTTGAGTTAAAATGGGTTGAGTTGTTAAAACGGGCAGACTTCGCGGGGTGTCCAGCTCGGGTTCAATTGACGGAAGACCGGACACATGATTGAACGGTCCATCCCGACTTAATCCGTGCCCATTCTAGACCAGACGCCAAGTGACTCACCGGACCGAACCAATTTGCAGCATTTCATAGGTGTATCAAACCATTGGAAGAAGTCACATTCGCCAATTTCCCCATATCCTTTGCAACATAGATATTGTCTCCTACTATGTATACATTCTCTTCAACCAAGGTAAAACCATGTGGCTTACACAGTGTCCTATTCAGTCAATTAGTTTCCAAAATGGTCAATTTTGTCTCTTACATTTTTATAGGACAATTTTACCCTTTTTGTTGTTGCTGCACATTATTCACATAAAAAAAATCATTTACAAGTGTACTCCGTCTAATTAGAACATGAAGACCAATTTTGGTTATCTAAATTAATTCATGTATATAAATTTGATATAAATTAGTTATTTTAGTTTTTGAGTGTGTAGTGAATCATTTTCACAATTTGATAAAAATTTATACTTTTTCAATTTTTTTATAAGAGTCAGAGAATCTCAAAATATAAAAAAAATTATAAAATTTGGAGAAAATTTTACTAAATTTACACATTAGTACACAATCTAACTGGAACACCATTCTTGTTAGAGAGATTCAGACTTGTTCTTTCTAGCAAATTTCTTGCCCACGATTTCAGACTAATATATATATATATATATATAACCTTCTAGAGAGAGAATGTTAGAGAAATTATTCTTTCTAGAGAAATATCTTGTCCGTCCATGACTATTTGGAGCGAAAGAGTTAGGGGCAATATTATCAAAAGAAATATTATTACTTTACATCATGTCAAACCGACATACGCATTCACGAAATAAACAAAATATTGACCATTTATCACGTAAGTGACAACTGGTAGCATTTTCCTTTTTTGTATATATTTATAATAACGATTCATGTTGCGTATACAAAACATGATACTTAAACAGAACTAATTCTTGAATATCAATGAATTTTGTTTTGCACATGCATGATATTTAATCAGAACCGATTTTCAACATGATTGATTTTATTTTTTATTTTTTATTTTTTTATCTAACAGTTATTGTTGTGAAGTTATTTTTTCTAGTAATTATTATTATTTTATCTAGCAGCATTTATTATTGTGTGAAGTGGTTGTATGGTATTTTTGACATAAAAAAATGTGGCCCGACTTCAAAGATTGTCAAATGTGGTGTTTTCTTTTAATAATATTATAGAGATATGCCATGTATATATTTGATTTTTTTTCCCTCAACAAGGGTGTGTAAAAACGTCAGTAATGCCCCAAAAATCTAGACAAATTTCCGTGTCCATCAGTAGCTGGACTAATTAGAATCTACTTTCAACAATTATAATTAATTGTTAAGGGGAAAAATACACAGAAATAAAACTAATTTAGGGAATAAAATTGTTATTTTTAGTTTTTGTTTTTTAAATTAGTTTTTCAGAATACTTGTTATAATTTTTTTAGAATATTTTTTTTATTTTCAAAAATTATTTTTAGAAATTCAATTTTATAAATTTCTAAGCTTTCCATCCAACATTTTTTTTGTGTGTGTGTGTGTTAGGAAAATGAATTAGCCAATCATATTTTTTTATATTGCAATTGAATAAAATGAGAGTGAATTTATCACAATAAAAATTAAAAGAAAAAATTAAGATATAATTGAAGAAAATGCCTTATTCTCAATGCACCCCTACTTGTCCCAAAATGCCTTTATCCTCTTTTTCCCAGAACCCCCATGGCCACCACTTGCAACCGCGCCCTCCACCTCACCTTTCTGGTTGCTAGCCATCACCCTCCACCCCCTTCTGCCATGGTCACCACCTCTTCCCAACCCTTACACAACAGCTCTGTCTTTTTCCCAGCAAAGCTATGTTCCTCGCCACCCTTCCCCCACCCCAACATATTGCCCACATTGTCACACATGCTCGCGAGAGAGAGAGAGTGGGGAAGGGTGGTGGAAGTGGCCATATGCGATAGGGTTGGGATGGCAGATGAGAGATTGAGGGGCCAGATGGTGGCAGTGAAGGGGGGGAGGCATTAAGAGGAGGAGGTCAGTGGCCAGTGGGGGCAAATAATTATATTATTTTCTTTAATATAATTTATCATAAATATAATTTTGATCCTTAAAAATTAATAATTTGTCCTAAATTTTATAAATTCTATAATTTTGATCTGCTAAATATAAATTCTAGCTATTTTGACCCTACTGAATATTTATTCTGGCTCTGCCCTTGCCAGTGGAGTCTAAAATTGGGCTAGGGTTAAGGTTTGGAGGTTGAAGGCGGAATTAATATATAGTTTGGGGATAACAGGGTGTTCAAAGATGAAAAAGAGCCCTGATTATTATGAATTGTCTACTGAGAAATCTGTGGGTACTGAGGAAATAAAGGGATGGAAAATGAGGATCTTCTCTGTCTCTCTCTCTGAAGAGTTCAGTAGAGGTTGCTCATAAACCCTACCAACCAACGACAATGTGGAGACCTCGCCATCAAATCTTCGCACTCTCTCTCTTCTTCAAAGCTCTCCAAACTCGCAGGTTCGACCGCGACTTCAAGCTCGCGGACGATCCCAAACTTGTACGACGGCTCTCTTCTCTCCATTCATCGATCCAAAGCCCCGCAGATATGTATATATAATTTGCTATCGATTTAAGTTTTGAAGGTTGAAAATCGCATGATTTAAGTGTTAGTGATACCATTGGTGTCATTCAAAGTATGACCAAACCTGTTCTTTCTTTTTTTCGTTCTCGTCTTTCTCTCTCTATAAAATTTAACAGCAAGTACGGCTTGAATTAGTTATATTTTGCAACTTTAGGTTTACAGTGTGTGTTTGGTTGTTTTTTAATTGATGTACACTGTTGTTTCTTTTTATTTGTTGTTCATTGTATTTCTTTGCATTTATACATACATCACGACTTGAATTAGTTACATTTTGCAATTTTAGGGTTTATAGCTTGTGTTTGGTTGTTTATGAATTGATATACACTGTCTTTTCTTGTCAGTTGTTGTTAATTGTAGCTTGTTTTCTCTTCTCTCCATCCACCAAGAGCCGCACATATATGTATACATACATCGCCTCGATATCGATTTATTTAGAAGTTCGACTTGAATTAGTCACATTTTGCATTAGTTTTTTCTCTTCTTGTACATGCATAAATCACTTTGATACTGATTTATTTTGGAGTTTGATTTGAACCAATTGCATTTCTCAAGTTGGGAATGAAAGTTTGTGATTTTTTATTTTTATTTTTATTTTAAATTTTAAATAGTCGTCTTTTCTTTTGATTTGTTGTTAACTGTGATTTTAAATTGGTTTTGGAGGGTCCATCAATTTGCCAGCTATTGTGGATTTCGTTGATTCTGGTCATGATTTGATTATCGCAGCCAACATTTCTGCGTCTGATCTGATTCGAGAGATTGTCACCGAGTGCGGAGTTGATTTAGAGAGTTAAGTGTAGCATCATATATGTTTATATGAATAATTTCATTTTTACTTGGGTCACTTTGATGTATGCTTATGTTTGAATGTTTTTTTTTTCGCTTTCAAATCTAAGTCTTTCTCATGTTCGGTTTTCAAATTAGACGACAAAGTGTGAGAAAGCAAACTGATTGATAGTATTTTATACTAAGATTGCCTATCAAAATACAAAGGAGAAAATAAATATCACTCGTATACCTATCCCACGGTGTTTTGTTTTCTTACTCATCCAAACAAGATAGCCAGCAAGCAAAATCATTTCTTTCTTTTCCTCATCCAGATGATAAACCACGATCACTTCTTATCTTGCTTCATCTAATATACTATACAGATTAGCATTAACATGTGAATATACGAAGTAGACAGTTTATTTGTAATTTGAAAAGTTTAACTTTATGGGATTTAGCAATTCATTTATGGATGTAGGATCCAACGGCTATGGTTGTTGATTACACCAGCTATGCAATATAATTTCAGACACGGGAGGTGATCATACTCTGATTGCTAGTGATGATTTCATCGAGTCTGATGTCCTTTTGGGGAGCAAGAAAATTGAGCCACGTTCGTGTGTGGATTTTTTTTTGTTATTATGAAGTTATATGTGATCATACGTGCTGCAAAACACCCACTTCAGTTCTACAAGTACTAGTGTTCGTTCACTTATTTACTGATTTTCGGCAACAGCCTAAATTGTGAAACATAATTTACTTTAATCACTGTAAATGTCAATAATTGTATTTGGTGGCCACTGGTCCACCAACCTTCAAAAGTAACAGTTTTCCACAACCTGGCTTATAAAAAATCAGTATTCCACAACCTGCAATCTCTCTCCCTCTCTTTTTTATGGGACAGCCTCAACATGTTTTAGGCATTTTGGCATTGGACTGTGTATGAACCATTGAGTCATTACATGTTTCCTAGGCATGCTTAAAAACATAGTATCCTGATTCCTGAGTTTCTACTTGGTTTCTGTAATTTTTTTCACGGGCTCTGACACTCTTTCAAGAAATTGATCATTCTTTAATCCTGCCAATGACTTGGTAAAGTTATCTCCTTTCAATCGGAAATTTTGAATCATAGCTTGATGTTCAACTTTAAAGCAATTGTGTTTTTTAATACTTTAAGGCCATATTTGATAACAAATTTTAATTTAATGGGATTAGCAATGCAATCCCAATCCCCTTGAATTAATAGTCTCATGAAATTGGATTCGTAATACCAATCCCTTCATCGGATTCTGAATTATCCATTTTCGGGAGATTAACAGTCCCAATGGAATATTAGTCCATAATTTAATTTTTACAATAGAACATGGTTAAAATGGACCTCACAGGACTAATAGTTCAATCTCACCCTCAAAATTTGTTATCACACGTAGCCTAAACTTGATATTTAACAGAAATAGAAGAAAAGGGGCATATTTTTACATTTACCTCCTTAGTGCTTTACTGTATCATTTTCTAGCAATAAAATAATATAGCTCCTCTTGTATAGGTGTTGAAAGTTCACTCACTATCTCCTTCAGCCTACTCTGCTAAACCAAAGGTTATGTAAATTTTCAGTTCACTACATGGAAACACTACAAACTTGTGTTTCTGAACTCTTTTGTATCAATCAGATTTGCCACTACAAACTTGTGTTTTTGATGGTGTTGTCGATCTACTACTTTGTACCAATCAGAATTGCCAAAGGAGTCTGGGAACAACTTTTTTTTCCCCATCATTTATTGTACCTAACTTCTTTTTTGCTCTTTTGCTCTTTTTTCTGGTGTGTCTTACTCCAAAGAAGGATGAATGAGGTCGGTCCTAGCAGTGTAAATCAAGCCTGG
>BRYE01000007.1:2070000-2077500 GCA_030159115.1 Actinidia arguta var. hypoleuca
TGAGGAAGTAAATTTGGCCAGTTTGGAGTTCTTCATCGGCGGGGATTTGAGGTGGGTGAGAGCCCACAAACACGGCGTCTGAGTTACAGAGGAAGCAGTTTGGGTTCACGGAGAGCACGTGGCATGCCCTGATTGGTTGTCCGAATTGTTGGAGCTTTCCATCCAAGTCAATTACTATTGCTGTGGCTGTGGGTGGCCAATTCATAGCACCACCATCACCACTGTTTGTCATTTGGGAAGAAACACAGTTACCCATTTGTATGATGAGAGAGAGAGAGAGAGAGAGAGAGAGTTGGTGATGATTTGGGGTTTGTTGGTCTTAAGATTGTGATTTATAGGGAGAGTAAAGAAATGACATTGAAAGAGACTTTGTTGACTCTGTTTTGATAAAATTTTTGGAAGTTTTTTTGTAGAACACATTTCAAAATTAACTGCTTTTTTGAAACAAAAATATTCATCTTTTTCAAAGTGATGATTTTTTGGGGGAAATAATTTTTGAGAATTTAAGATATCTTTTCACTAATTTCTAAATAATGTATTCTTTTCGATAAATTCCCAAAAAACAAGTTAAAAAAAGTTATCAATCAAATAATTTTTTTTAAAACTATCGGATAAAACTGATTTTGAAAATAACAATCAAACATAACCTTAACTTTTGACCTTAGAAATCCATGGTGACCAGCACGATCAAAAGAGATTACTCAGTGATCTCATGGCAACACATTTCCTAGTCGTGAATTTGTGTGGTTTCACGCATTTTGTGGTAGAACACACACACACACACACACACATAACTGGAACAGGTGTTGGAGCATGTGCCTAGGAGCTCTGAATAAAAATTCGAGATTAAAATTTTATCACCATGCTTTCTTACAGTGCAAAAGATAGCATAATATTTTTCACCTCAGTAGGCGGTCAAAGATTCGAGTCTTGTCACGTGTAAGAATTCTTTAAACGGAAGTATAGCCTCTCACTCTACAAAAAAGAGGAGTGTTTGTTGTAACTAAATTACAGTAAAATTTAATTATGATCAAAAGCAGAAATCGAAAAACATCGAATTGAAGTTTCTCAAAACAAAATTAAGCATTTTAAAATTAGTTTTTTTATAAATAAAAAGCAGAAATTATGTCAAACACTTTAGCACAACTTTTAAAATTAGGGTCCCTAGCTAAGGTGGAGCCATTATACTTTATCAGAAAAAAATAATTAGGCTTTAATCAAATGAAGAGCGGATTAGTTTGATTTTAACTTCAATTCCAATGCTTGAATGGGCAACTAATGTAGTTTTCTTATTTGGGCATGACTATAGAAACCTCAACTCGGGTTCAATAATAGAGAGTATGTTAGAAGCACACTCTAAAGTCGATAATTATAGCCACTTCTCTCGCCCAAGCACAAGCGAACGCTGAACTGAAGTGGAGGACATAATCATGATTAGAACTTTTCATTATAGGATTCGATTGTAAAACTTTCCTAAACCCAAATTACTTCGGAATAAACCCCATACTTAAAAAGGGGTTCGTGAGGTACGTGTTTAAAGTTGATTTTTTTTTCTTTCCTGTTTTAGGTGTTTTCACTGGTTTTTTTGTTCTTAGTGAGACTTGGTTTGGCTGAGTCTTCCCTTGCACTTTCCTAAAATGCATGTAACATTTGGCCGGTAATGAGAACCCCGCCTGACCTTTATTTCGAGGAAGCATAAAAGTTCATACCGATTGACTTGCCGGTAATAATTGGTGTTCGGTTTTGAGAGTTAAGAATGATGAAGTTGCTAGAGTAGTTGAGATGAATCATTTCATACGTGACACACACATATATATAGGGGCCGAATCTCGAGACATAAGTTTTGACACAATTTTAAATACTCCATTTTAACTTTTGAAATCAAAAGCTGAGATTACAATAATCTCTCTCATCCCCATCTTCACAGACATTATCTTTCTACCTCTTATCATCGTTAACAGAGAAGAACTCATCTCAGACATTACCCCTCTGGCGAGGGTCCTCTCTTGCGACCCCAAACTACTCTCTCTCTCTCCCGAGTTATCTAATACATAAGACTTGTGTGTATGGTTTTCACCATAATCAATAGCAAATGGGGTTGGCTTGTTTTTGCCATTTTTCTTCTCTGGACTATCATCTGATTTAATCGATGGAGTCGCACAACATGTCCCCATAAATCAAACATTCAATTTTTAACTTTCTTCTTGAAGTTTTGATTAAATATTATCCAATTTTACACCAAATTATGGATCAAAACCAATCTAAATATGAAATTTCTGGCAAGAACACGTAGAAACAAAGAGAAAAGGCTTCAATTTCGAAAAAAAAATAAAGCTCCGATTCTTAGGATTTTCCAATCTTTCAGCGAAGTGGGTTTCTAAATTCGAGCAATAAATAAGTAAAGATCGATCACAACCCGAACTATTCGATCTAAAACACATAGAAATCGAGATGGAAAAACATGAATTTTCTTCAAAACTCGATGAGCTTCAACACCAACTTTCAGATCTCGTAACCCAAATAACCCGGGGGACCCAGGGGAAAGAGAGAGAGTAGTCTTGGGTCACTAAAGAGGTAATGCTTGAGATGAGTTCTTCTCTGTTAACGATGATAATAGAGGTAGAGAGAAAGAGAGATAAGTCTGTGAAGATGGGGCAGAACAAAGGTTATTATAGTCTCTTATTTCAAAGATTAGGATGGAGTATCTAAAATTGTATCAAAACTTGTGTTTTCGGATCCGCCCAAAACTTGTGTTATATATATATATATATATAAGTTATTTCGAAAACTAACAAGCCTAGTTGTTAATTTTGACAATTATTCTTACTGCAAAAGAATTAAGGACAATATATTTTGTACAATACATACTTACACATGGTGAAGCTCACAAAAATGTAGATTTCACGTTGTACAAAATGCATTGTTCTTACTCTTATTACTATTTTCAGAACTCACCCTCTTCTTTTTGCATTTATTTTTCTTATTACTATAGTTTAAAGGATGAAATTGTCCAGATATGATAAGTGGATTTGTTTTTTAACCACTGGGTTTGTTCAAACGGGAAATGCTTGGAGTTTTAACTACCAGATCCCTAGTTTGAATTTTCTCATAGGCCAATCATTTGGCTATTTAACGCAAATATTAGTTGGTAAACTTTTTTGGCCTGGGCACTACTGTAAGAACCCTTGTCGCAAAATTATTAATAGAGACCACGTTACAAGCACATCCAATAGTCGATTAATTGTAATTACTTTCTTCGACTGAAGCATTATCAGATACCGAGCCAAAGTTAAAAAGAAATAATGATAAGCGTTTCTCATTATAGGATTCATCCCTATTAACCTTTCACAATCCAAATTACTTGGGCGTAAGTCGGGTACCACTAAACTATCACGCTATCACGCATTAAAGGGAATTCTTATGCAACTGTTTAAAGTAAAGCTCTTTTTTTTTTATTTCTTCTTCCTGTTTTAGCGGTTTTCAATTTTTTTTTTTTTTTTATGAAGTTAGACTTGGTTTGACTGGGTCTTCCCTTCACTTTCCTAAAATGTATGTACCATTCGGCCAGTAATCAGAACGGCACGTTGGGTTTATTTCCAGGAAGCCGTATTACCGGGTAAAGAGAGTTCTCGAAGCCGCATTCAGCCTTTAACTTTTGGAGAAATCTCAAATAAGAGGCATACGCAATGCTTAATATCAATTTAGAGGTTTTAAAATTATAATTTCAAAGTAATGAAATCTAGTAGTGCAATTGACTAAATTGCCCCAAACCTATCGTTCATTCCTTATCCATGTGTTATATTTTTTGAATAAATTAAGCGGTATTCATGTGTTATGTGATTTCACACTGCTGTTTATTTTTGTCTGAATTTTTATACCTTCGCTCTTGCTTACTTTTGTTCACTTATTAGTCACGTCATTTTATGTCATTTTTGGGTTAGTTTTGTTTTGAGTTTTTTATAGTCGTTTTGATTTTTAAGATTTTTTTTTATTTTTAGTAATTTTTTTCACTGTTTGATTCAAAATTTTATGTTTGTTTTCAAATGACTCTTGTCAAGAGGAGCCGAAGAAGCATAAATTTTGAATTAAATGAAAACTCGAAAATCAAAACTGTATACTTGTTTTCAAATGCCTCTCTCTCTTCATGTTTTATTTTTTTAACTTATTAAATTAAATTCTTTACAAAATAAGAAATATTTTGATAAATTAGTTTAATAAACAAAAAATAAATAAAAGAGGTAATTGTATCATTTTGCCTTTATGATTCCATGAGATTGAAATCATAATCTTTTGGCCCCTGATTTTACAGTAGTGCTTCTACTTGCCTCTTATCTGAAATTTCCCCTCAGCTTTTTAAAGTTCAATTGGTGGGCTAAGACTAAAACTTTCTTTTCACATTTTTAAGTAATTTAGGGACCAAAAAGATTTAGCCAAAAGATACAAAAAAAAAATAGGAAAGACAAAAATATTTTTTTTTCCAATCTGAAAAAATATATATATAAAAAAAATAAAAAAAGAAGTTGCAGCTTGAGAAACTTTTGTAATTTTATTCAAAGATATATTATAATGTCATATATAACATTTACACCTCAATATCTATCATCTATTTTTAAAAAATAACATCTCTAATCCTAATCAATAGACACATTTAATATATTATTTTTATTGTACTACCATTGATTTACTTAAAATTAAGAATTATACCTTGGGATTCACGTTGGAAAATTTTTTTACATAAAATTAAGAATTATATATAAGATTCTTTTGTTTGTTTGTTTGGGAGGATTTGAATGAAATCACCGGCAGAGAGAGAGAGAGAGGTGTTTGGCTTGAGAAAGGACGTAACAAAATAACAAGAAATGAGAGAGAGGGAGAGTTTTTTTTTTGAAAAGGAAACAACTGTTAATGAGGGAGAATCAAAACTTAACGAATTTCAACAAGCTATGTGTTCGTTAATTTTTGGGACAACTTCTATGTATATATATTATTTATACTGTGATTCACCTCACCAATTCTAACAACTTTACCATTCTTGACTGTAGCAAAACTGAACCCGTAAAAATTTAGACTTCTCCAAGCCGCAATTAGCCTTCAACATTTGAGGTAATCACAAATAAGCGCTATACATAACTCTTAATATCAATTTAGTGGTTAAAAATTAAAATTATAATTTCAAGCTAATGGAATCGAATAGTTTAAAGGACGAAATTGCCCAGATTACCGCAAGGTTAATAATAGAGACCATATTATAAGCACATTCAATAGTCGATTGATTATAGTTACTTTCTCCCACCAAAGCACTATCAAACAATGAGCCAAAGTGAAGAAAATAATGATAAATGTTTCTCATTACAAGACTCGTCCATATAACCTTCCACGATCAAAACCACTTGGGAGTAAATAGGGCACCACTAAACTATCATGTATTACAGGCAATTCATTATGCACAGGTTTAAAGTAAAGCTGATTTTTTTTTGTTTTTGCTTTCCTGTTTTAGCAGTTTTCAATGGTTTTTTGTTTTTAAGTTAGACTTGGTTTGGCTGGGTCTTCCCTTCCCTTTCCTAAAATGCATGTACCATTTGGCCGGTAATCAGAAAATTAAGACTTCTCGAAGCCGCATTTAGCCTTTAACTTTTGGAGAAATCTCAAATAAGTAGTACACACAATGCTTAATATCAATTTAGAGATTTTAAAATTATAATTTCAACCTAATGAAATCTAGTAGTGCAATTGACTAAATTGCCCCAAACCTATCCTTCATTCCTTATCCATGTGTTATATTTTTTGAATAAATGAAGCGGTGTTATGTGATTTCATACTGCTGTTTATTTTTTTGTCCGGATTTTCATACCTTCTCTCTTGCTTACTTTTATTCACTTAAAACGTGAAAAAATTATATTTAAAAGATGAAAAAGATTCATTAAAAATAAAAACAATTCACCTAAAAATATAATTTATCACAAACCACTACTGAGATTGTGATTTCCATACCCACACCCACACCCACACCCACACCCACACCCACATGTTTGAATCTAAGGCTATGACGTAAGAGAGTTGATCCAACCTCTTGCCCTCTATTTCAGCCGCGTGTTTGAATCTAGCTCTGTTTGGATCTTGGATAAAAAAATGGAAAAGAAAGGAAATTAATAAATTTCCACTTCTTTTGTTTGAGTTCTAGTTTTAGGAGGGAAAGTAAGTAAAAATGTATTTTTCCTCTTATTTTGAATTTTTCTTATCACATTATTTCCTTTTTCTTTCTTCTTTCTTTTCTCATTTTCTTTATTTTCTCGCGGTTTTACCATTTTCCCCTCTTTCTTCTAAACCCAAACAAGAAATATTATTTTCCTTCTCAATTTCATTTCATTTTCCTGCAAAATCAAATAAAAAGAAAGAAAATTATTTTCCTTAGAACCTACATTTTAACTACTTTGTCTACTTTCTCTTCTTTCTTTCTTTCCACAAATTTCAAACATAACCTTAAGATATGTCCAAAAAAAAGTGCAAATATTATTATTTATTTCAATTATTATTTCTTTTTTTTTTGGCAAGTTAGGACTGGGAAGGTAAAAATTTAATTCGACATTTCCGTTGACGGTTTTAATCTTATTTTTTTATTCATATACTTAGAGCCGTGTTGACTTTTAAACTTCAGGGTGGCAAAGTAAAAAAGGGTCATAGTTTGAGGGGGTTTACTGTAATTTATCATTGAACTCTTGAGCACCAAGTAAAAATTAGAAATAAAAAAAAAGTAGAACTTGTTCGAAAGGTGATTGATTGGACATGTGATAAACTTGATTTTTAGGAACATTCTGGGAAGATTTCCTAAGAAAGAACAATAATTATATTTAAAAGAGATATTTTGAAAATTTCCTAGAAATGTACAATATCTATGAACTTTTAAATTGAGCTATTTTTTTAGTGATTTTCACAATCCATGTTTACCAAAAGATTATTAGAAATATTTTTGAAATGAAGGGTATTTTAATAATTTTACACATTATGCATTTAAACAAAGTAGAGTGTGAGAATCACTCACATGCATAAAGAAAAGATATTTCTGATGTTAGCTACCTGAAAATACTTTATCTTCAACTCATTCACTGAGTTTTTCTTCTAACCAACAAAAAAATATTTTGTTATTGTTCAAATTTTGGGTGTGTTTAACCTAAATCTAATTAGTAATTGGTGGAACATCTTCTAAATTATATATACTAAATTTATATAACTTAAATAGGCGATGTGGAACAAATGTAACAATCCCTCGCATGTGCAACCGGATGTACGTGGAGGTGACAGAGACAGACGAGACGACAAGTATAGACTCGGGCAAAGACTTGGTCCAATAGAGAGCCACCCAAACCTAGTTCGAGAGCTAAGTTCTAGCCCGAGTCTATTTCTCTAATCTCATCCATTCCTTCACCTTCACCTTCACCTTCACGTATATCGAGACTGCACATGTGCCCGTGTTTATTCCTTGTGAATTTAAGGTTGTGCTTC
>BRYE01000007.1:2150000-2155000 GCA_030159115.1 Actinidia arguta var. hypoleuca
GATTTGCTAAGAATGTTGGGCAAAATCATATGGGAGAGTTAGCCGTGCTTGATCGAGCTCAGAACTCGGTCCATCGAGAATTTGCCACACTTAGCAAAAAAATCATTTTTGATGGGAGAGTTAGCCCGAGCTCCGCAAGAGCTCCGAACTTTGTCATGAGAGATTTGCTAAGAATGCTGAGCAAAATCATATGGGAGAGTTAGCTGAGCGTGATCGAGCTCAGAACTTGCCCCATCGAAGATTTGCCGCACTTAGCAAAAAATTTATTTTTGATGGGAGAGTTAGCTGAGCTCCATAAGAGCTCTGAACTTTGTCCTGAGAGATTTACTAAGAATATTGAGCAAAATTATACAGGGGAGTTAGCCGAGCTTGATCGAGCTCAGAACTCAGCCCATTGAGGATTTGATACACTTAGCAAGAAATTCATTTTTGATGGGAGAGTTAGTCGAGCCCCGCAAAAGCTTCCAACTCTGTCCAGAGAGATTTGCTAAGAATGTTGGGCAAAACTAGGGTTGTGCAAATATCTGTCAACCCGTCCAACTCGATCGATCCGACCCGATTCAAGCCGAACCCGATCAAATCCGTTCACTCTACGGATTAATAATGAGGGGAAACCTGATCACATTCGGTTCGGGTGTCGGGCCATTAAATCTTCCAATCAGACTGCCCAACCCGACAAAATATTACACTAAAATTCACATTTTTTATCCAACCCAACCCGACCATATTTTACCCGATCCGATTCGATCCAACCATTTATTGGATCGGATTCGGGCCTAAATTTCTCCAACCTGACCAGTTCGGTTCGGGTGACTCCAAACCAAACCCGACCCAACCCAACCCAACCCGTTAACAGCCCTAGGCAAAACCATATGGGGGAGTTAGCCGAGCTCAGTCGAGCTCCGAACTTGGCCCATCGAGGATTCCCACACTTAGCAAAAAATTTATTTTGGAGGGAGAGTTAGCCAAGCCCCGCAAGAGCTCCAAACTCTATCCCAAGAGAGTTGCTAAGAATGTGGGGCAAAACCATATAGGGGAGTTAGCCGAGCTTGATCGAGCTCAGAACTTAGCCCCATCGATGATTTGCCACACTTACCAAAAAATTCATTTTTGATGGGAGGGTTAGCTGAGTCCCGCAAGAGCTCTGAACTCTATCCTGAGAGATTTGCTAAGAATGTATGGCAAAATCATATGAGGGAGTTAACTAAACTCGGTCGAGCTCCGAACTCGGCCCATCGAGAATTTGTCACACTTAGCAAAAAAAAATATTTTTAAGGGAGAGTTAGCTGAGCCCCGCGAGAGCTCCTAACTTTGTCCCGAGAGATTCTTTACATGTGAGATCCGAATTTCAAGTCTACCTAAATACACTTACCACAAATTTTCATGGGAGATTTAGCCGAGTTCTACTTATGTGAGCTCAGCATTGTAAATCTTTCTTAAGTATACTTGGGGCATACACAGAAGAGACAGTGTGGCGAAATAAAGCAAAAATCGCAAAACTCAGGCAGAAAAATTTATTCATTACAGAGAATCGTTCGAGTACAAGATGGTTCGATTACTAGTTTAGAAACCATTCATTGTAGAGAATCGTTCAAATACAAGATGGTCCGATTACAAGTTTAGAAACCATTCATTACAGAGAACCGTTCGATTACAAGACTACGCAACTACAGAACCTATTCTAGGCGAACAACCGAGCTACAACACTCTTAACAAAGATCGAGTCGTACTAGAGGATTTTCGTGGAGGGCTGCCCAAAGAATGGATATGATTGACCGGTAATGAAGCCTCCCAGACTTTATGTTGAATCTTACCCCGGCCGGTAGAACCAGCGATTACACGGCAATATTTTCTGACTAGGCCAGAGCCCGCAGAATTACATACCGGCAAGGGCTAATGTTCGGACCACCCGCTGCTCACAGCAGATTGTTTATCATCTACAAGGGAGCATTTGCTGCTTGCAGCCGAGTGGTCATTAGATACAAAATAGCATTTATTGCTTAGTACAGATTGTTTGCCAACTACAAGTGAACCTTCCAAAACCAGAGCCCTCAAAAGGGACGCGTTCACATAAAGCTCGGCTAGTCTTCCCCCTTGGTTGTAACCGCACACCCAGTTCAAAGGAACGAGCTCCTCGCAATCGAATTGGAAGGCCCATGATAGCCGGAGAATGGTTGCTGGCGATCAGATCGCAGCTATAAAGTGTAGGGAGCCTTATTTTCACTCTGAAGAAAAACCTTCCAAGGCTTTGCATTTATATAGGGACAAGAGGGAGGCAAAGAGATCGCGGGTGCCCGGAACACAAAGCGTCCGCCATTATGACGGGAAATTGAGGGTCTACCGAAAGAGATGAATCAACCGTCATTGTGGAGGGGTGCGAAGAGCCAATCGCCAAAACGAAACACGTGAGATCTGCGTTTGGGAATACGGGAAAGGCAATACGAAGAGCCACACGCTATAAACCGTCACTGAAACCAACCAAGAACGAGCACATCCAGTTCACATGACCTCTACAGGCATCGACCCAGCTCATGCGAACTGAGGGACAATTTTAATGGGATAAAATATACAATGACAGAATCTAGCCTTGCATAGGAGAGAGCCTCTGCCTTGCTACTGCTGGGAAGCAAGCTTGGCGGACCTCTGCTCTGAAGCTCGGTGCAGAACTACCAAATGTAGGTACTGTCCGGGCTACGACCGTCATTGTCAATGAAATTCTGTTGTCTAGAAAGATCGATATGAATAACTGCGCTGAAGCTTGGACGGGGGGCAACGTCCGACGGCAATCCCAAGGGATGTCAGAAGACAAAAGGTAACTTGTGCAACGGAATTTCTTCTGACAGCCTTCATACCCAGACGGAGACGCCGAAGACATGATGACAAGTTGCCAACTACGCCACATAGGCATGGTTGGATCAGCCACCTACCTACTGACATGGTAGGTGGCGCATCGAGGTACGCACTGAGCTAAGCTACAAAAAAAAATTGTTGTTATCGCCCAAGTACGCGTTCATTGGCCATCAAAACATACATACTCTTTCTCCGGTTATCTAACTTGACTGTCAGAAAGTCGTTTTCCATAAACAACTCCAGCGTTTAATCTCACTATTTATGTGCTGTAGCTAAGGTGTCGCTGAGATCCTATCTGGTGCCAGCTCTCTCGTTAGGTTGGAGGACCGTCGCAGATGTTTATCTTCGATTTTCCTTCCGTCATTCATCAAACCTACTACCCCATAAAATCAAAACCAATTCAAACATAAACAACTTCATTCGTTTGGATACGTGAATTTTAAATCTAGAAATTTCAAATACTTATCTCAAATCCGTGAGTGTGTTTGGATTTCAAATAGACCCAATGATTTGAAATCAAAGAATTCACCCATTGAATTTCAAGAACAAAATAAAAAAGAGTGAAATACAATGACCTCCCCTGAGTTTGTCTTTAATACACAAAGCACCCCTGACGTTTGAGAAATTACAATGACCTCTCCTGATATTTGAAACTTGTAACAGATTTTTCTTAAAATACACTGACCACCTCTGAGATTTAAGGTTAATATACAAAGCACCCTAAAATACACTGACCACCCCAGGAGTGCTTTGTGTATTAACCCAGAATCTCATGGGTGGTCAGTGTAATTTCTCAAACGTCATAGGGGGCATCTGTATTAAATGCAAATTTCAGGGGAGGTCATTGTAATTTTTTAAATCATAGGGGTACTTTATGTATTAACATGAAATATCGGGGGTGGTCAATGTATTTCACCTAATAAAAAAAATTCAAATAAGTCCAAAATAGGTATTATTTGACATCGACAAGTGATTAAATTCTATAAGATGTTTTCAATCATCCAATTATCTCCGCAAGCACATCACAGATTAGTTGAAAATTTTAAAGAATTTGTCTCTAACCAATATTTTAAACTAAACCTAGGTTTAGACCACTTTATCTCTAGTTAACTTCTCAAGTTAAGTAACCATAGTTTATTTTCATTGGTTAGGGTTAAACAAAAAAAATAAGAAAAGCAATTCGGTAGACTGGTTCGTCTTCTATTTTGATTACAAACAAAAATCTATTTTGTCCTAAATCGGACTTTAATCTCATTTGACAAACACTTCACCCTCATATTATTTAGTTTGTCTTCTAACCTTCCTATCTATCTTAACGTCACCTCCAACATTTCAACCTCATACTCTCTCTTCCTCTTTCTTGCACTAAAATATGTGTTAATTGAAATCTTTTAATATATATATATATATATATATATATATATATATATATATATATATATTCAACTAGAGAATTTTAATTTCATAGATTACAAATCCCTATGAATTTCAAATCTCAATTTGAACTCCATGCATCGAAACAGAGAATTTGAGGGTGAATTTGCAAGAAGTTATAAAAGATGTACTTTTGAATGTTTTCGTCTAGCATTCAGTTGGTATTCTCCCAATTAATTATTGAATATGATCCACTTTTCATAATTTGAAAAATTGCACGGGCACAAACACGAGAAACAAAATTCATGTATCACATGGACGAATCTCACATTAAGATTCGTGACTCATCCCGTATTGCAACAAAATTCATGTATCACGGGTGATGAATCTCACACTAAGATTCGCAACTCATTCCACATTTATAACTCACGACTCATTCCGCATTTGTAACTCATATTTATATACGTACAATTGTTTTTGTAATAGACGTTAGGTTAGATTTATAATTTTACATCGTTATTTTCTGGTCACTTGTCTCTTACAATCTTATTTTTCAACTTTCCATGTAAAATTCTCATTTAGATGAAATTCACGACAGGACAAGAATTATTTTTACTTGATAAATTAGGCAACTTTTTTGTCTTTAGTGAGATTTACTTCTCTCGTCAAAAGGAACAAAAAAATATAAAATCTTAATTAAAAAAGATAAAATATTCATTAAAGACAAAAAAACTCAAAAAATAAAATAACAAAAATCTAAATTAAAAAGCTAAGCC
>BRYE01000007.1:2237500-2242500 GCA_030159115.1 Actinidia arguta var. hypoleuca
TTTTTGTTTTTTCAATTATTTTTTTTTCGTTTTTACTGAATTTTGTACTCCTTTAAGCAAAAATTTATATTTTACTAGTCCACTTGAAAATAGAAATTTGAATATATATATATATATATATATATTTTTTTTTTTTTAATAAATTTGAAAAAGAAAATTCCACTTGAACAAAAAAAGTTAGTATATTTGTCGAGTAAAAAATGATTTTGTTGATTTTGTGTTTTTTTCAAATCTGATTAAATTTTTTATATTTTTAAATTCTTTTCAATCAGGAAAAACCGTAAAAGTATAATTTTTTAATAAAATAATGGTCAAAGAGGGTTCTTTAATAACGAAAAAGCTCAAAAAAAAAAAAACTTATGAATTAAGCTAATTTAGTTGGACCAAACAAGCGTAACATCGAATGCAAATATCGCATGAAAGGTATTTTAGTTTGAATAAAAATTAACAATGGATCGTGTAAATTCTAATTGGATACATATTGGGGATAAAATTGAAAAAGTTTTTTCCCCTACCTAGAAAAATATCTTGTGGAATCATTCATTTGATCATTATAAACATTAAAAATTTGTTTCATAGTTTAAGATGGGAGACAAAATAGGAAGCAATCATAATAGTTTGGTGGTTGTGTTACCAAGGTCAGGTGGTTATAAAACGAATTCTTTGTTTGAAATTGGAAAATGAAAGAGAGAGGAAGAAAAAAAAAAAATTTGGGGGGGAGGAATGCTTTTGAACACGTATTTTCTCTAATTGCATTATTTTTTATATTGAATTGGTGATTAAGTGGTGCTCCAAAAAGAAATAAGGGGCGCTACCCTAGTGTCGATTTTTTTTTTATAATTCAAAATGAATAATTTAGATTTACTTAGTCATGTGAAATTCTTATGTTCAAATGAATCTGAACTATTCATTTTAAATTCTCATAAATTTTATTAATTTAAATTTGGAGATAGTAAAATTTTTTATTTACAACAGCTTCCAAAATGAACTCCGAATATACATGTCACTATCAAGATCGTACCGGCATGATGGAGTTAGAGATGGCAATGTGGCGGGTATTTGAATAATTCACTTTGAATCCGACCCTAGTAGGAGGAGGTGGTTATAGAGTTGAAAAGAAGAGAAAAAAGCTAGAGAATAAAAACACAGAAACAGCCTTATTTTCTCTCTCTAACCTAGTTTTTCCCTTTTCTATGTACTTAACCCTCCTTTATTTTCTCTCTCTCTCTCTCTAAATCATTTTCAAAAAGAAGTTGTGTTAAAGCGAGGTTCAAAACAATTTCACCTCTGGTTTTTTAACTCACGAGCCTAACCAAGATCAATAGATAAAATTCGGGTTGGTGAAACATCTCTAAAGCCCAGTTTGTCGCAACTCTTTCTAATATGAGTATTTCTTAGCTGATTTGGTTTATTATTAGTTTTTTCATCTTTAATAAAAAAAAATATTATTTAATCAGAATTTATACTTTTTTGATTCCTTTTAATGGAAAGAGTCTAAAAATTAAAAAATTCATCCAATTTGATAAAAAAATCATTAAAGACAAAAGAATATTTTTACTGAACAAATTAGCTAATTTTTTTTGTCCATATTAGATTTATTTCTAAGTTTGAACAAAAAAAATTATATTTTTATATTTTTCTAGACTAGCAAAATAAAATAATATAAATTTTTGAATAAATGATGGGAAAAAAACGGAGAGTAAAAATGCTGAAAAGCAAAAGCAGCTGATTTTTTTTAAAAAAAGAAGCTAGACCAAAATGGGTCTTAAGCTACATTTTTTTTTGATATATAAATTGTTTCAGGAATAGATCGACCATTTTTTGAAAAATAATTTGTTTTAGTAACGTGCCACAAAATGCACAATAAATTTAATTTTTTACAAGAATAATCTTCGTTCTAATTTTTAAAACATGAATGTATCGGATCAACGGTAACTTGGGCTAGAATTGTCTGCATCACGGCCCAGTCCAGGTAGGCCATTAACCAATTAGGCCAATACCCAAACCAAGCCAGTTGCCCACACTCACTCTGCCTATTCCATGATTTTTTTTTTTAATAAAATACATTCTCTATGTGGAGATTTATGTAGAAAAAAAGAAAACCACAAAATCTTATAACGTACACAGGAAAATATTATATATAAATATTTTTTATTTGTTTTTTAAAGCCTAAAAACGAGCCTAACAATATATTGTTTAAGTATGTTTTGAAAATTTAACTAGTTTTAAAAATATGTTCGAGCTTGATTTGTTCAACAAGTGAACCGATATCAAACGAATTTTAATTGAGCAGATCACGAGCTAAGTTGGAGTACTTTGAATTTTATAAATATTATAAACTTATTAAACCGAGTCGCAGATTGTTTAAATTTAATTAAAAAACTTAATAAAATTTAAAAATATATATTCAAATGCAATTTATTTATTGAAAAAAATAATTTTAAATTAAATTTTAATAAACCGATCACAAGTGAACTCAAATAATTTGATTCGTTTAATACCACTTTCCTATTAAAGTTGTCAAAATGGGACCTTAGAAAGAGGTAATAAGTTAACCATCTTAATAACATTGGCGTCGCGTGAAACCCATGCGATCGCGAAATATGGGCCGGGCCGCTAATATAACTCGAAAAAAATAGCCGTTAATGGCCATTAATTATAGTCCGTTAATTTCCTCTTTTTTGCTCATTAAAAAGACCCGTTGGGACCCACAAGAAATTCAAATCGCTAAAGCGCGATGGCGATTTCAAAACCTAGATGTCATCTCCGCCGTCCGTTTCCCATCTCATTCAAGATCCCAAATCAAGAACCCTGTAAGCGAAGATCTCAGATTCTCAAGAACACTACAGAGAGAGAGAGAAAAGAGAGAGATGCACTAGTTCAGAACCCAGAAGGAAGAAATTAGGAGAGAGTGATTAGGAGAGAGTGAGAGTGAGAGTGATGTTATTTGGATATGACATCAATCAAGATCTAGTGCTTTCTCATGCATCCACCGAGTTCTCATCAATCTTTAACACGAAATTTTGCAGGAAACCCTAGGAATATCCACTATATAATCTCTTTCTCTCTCTACCAGCGCAATTTCAGGAGCTCGGCAATTCGGAATTCTATTCCTCACTTCATCTTTCAGGTACATCTTTACACTTCTCTCATCTCTCATTCCCAGATTTCACAAATTTTAAAATCTTCCAAATTCTTGGTTTTCTGTCTTCGTTGATCTTTAGAGTTTATCTATTTTTTTTTGGTCTGTATTAGAATGCCGAGGGACTTCAAATTCCTAGATTTCCCCAATTTCAAATTCTTCCAAAATTCTTGATTTTCCCTCTTCTTCGATCTTCTTGTTTTTTAAAAAAAAAAAATTCTTTCCTTTTTGGTGTTTTAGAATGTTGAGGGACTTCAAGTTCTTGCGCCGGAATTTTGGAAAGAACACCACAGAGGAAATTGAGAATGTGCCGGTAAACTCTAGGGATTCGCTGGCTAGTCAGACCAGCACTGACTCAACTAGGGCACCATTAAACACGATTCAAGAACCAACACGAAATAGTAAACCTGTTGTGGAACAAGAAGTGGGTGTTAAGAGTACTAAGATTGAAAGAACACCCACAAAGGCTAAAGGTAAAATTTCAGACAATCCAATGCCTCTTCGCACTCCGCAAAAGCAAGGGGTTTCTTCGAAGAACCGATTTGGGTGGGCACAGAAGAACGAATCCACTTCGTCTATAAGTGAATCGCATGATGATATGACTATGACTAACTATAGAGGGATTGGGAATGGGAATGGGAATGGGGTTTTTATGAATGTGCCTACTCCTAGGTCAACTCGGACAGTTGGGAGAGCTAATTCGACTTATTCGGATTGCAATTCGACGCAAAGCACTCCAACTAAGAGTGTAACCAAACCTCCAAACCCGGGATTTTTCACTGTGGGTGGTTCCCGAACCCATGTAAATGGCAGTGCTCGAATTGGAAACTATGCTGCATTGTCGAAAGGGATTCCGGTTTCTTGTAGTTCTTCCTCGGTTGTCAATACGGTTGAAGTGCCGCATTTTGATCTCAAGGAAGATCCGTCGTTTTGGATGGAGCATAATGTACAGGTAAGTTCCTTGTCAATCACTTGTTGTTCACATCACTGTTTTTAAGGCTAATATATTGGATCTTATGTTGGTTGTTTAAATTGGTTTAGGTTTTGATACGTGTTCGTCCTCTCAATAGCATGGAAAGAAGCACACAAGGCTATAGTCGATGCTTGAAACAAGAGACTGCTCAATGCATCTCTTGGATTGGGCAACCAGAGACTCGATTTACATTTGACCACGTTGCATGTGAAACAGTGGATCAGGTCCAGTTAAAACTCAAAAAACAATATAATTTGCAAGTGAAGTTGCTCATGTTTCTACAATATCATTCTGTATTTACTTGAATGATGCTACAAATCTCTTTGTTATACGTTGTTTGAATGATTTTAAATTTTGCAGGAAACACTTTTCAGGATGGTTGGTCTGCCAATGGTTGAGAATTGCTTGTCTGGATATAATAGCTGTATGTTTGCTTATGGGCAGGTATTTGGTGAAGATATGTTTATTTTTAAATATCATCTACCGTACAGAAAACAAACTTGTTGGCAACTAAAATTGGGGACATACCAATAAACTCAAATGTGCAACACGTTTTTTTTATCAGCAAGATGATAGCAATATTTTGTCCTACTTAGCATCAAAACTATTGAATAGCACCCTTAACAATATTTTCATATGTTCAGTTATTAGTTCTATACATCCGTATGATAGAATGACATCCAAGTTTTTTCACCTCTTCACAAGCTAAGCCTCGTATGTCAAACTGATGGGTACAAGGATGGCACAAATTTTGGTACCCTAGTCTCTCAATCTCATGCACTGTTCAAGTAGCGAGGGAAATATGTTTACCCTGCGATTGAATAAGTTACTATATCTTTCTATAGCTATTTTGCATTTTCCCTTCTTTTATGTGTATGTCATATA
>BRYE01000007.1:2297500-2300000 GCA_030159115.1 Actinidia arguta var. hypoleuca
GAATGTAGCTTTGGTGAAAGACACAAATTTTGGCCTAGTTTTTTTTTTTTTTAAAAATATTTTTTTATTTTTTATTTTTTTATTTTATATATATTTTTAATTTAAAAAATATTGAATTATTTTGATTTATCTTGATGAGTAAAAATATTTTTTTAATAAACTTTTAGTTAAACTAGTTAATTTTTTTATATTTAAAAATTCATTTTACTCTCTTCGTTCCAATCTATTTCTCTTTTGACATTCGTATCTTTTAATTGGGTTAACAAATAATATATATATATATTTTAGATTTTTTACATCAATCAAAAGATCTCAATTAGTTCTTGTAAAGATTTTAAAATTATAAAAAATAATAAAAATTAAAAAATATAGACGATTTTTTAAAATATTATGAATTGTAAAAATTAACAAATAAATTGTGATAAATAAAGTAAAATTTTAATTAAATAGTTTATAAAATTTATAAAAATAAGCAAAAATATTTTATTTTCTTCTAAAAGACACAACTGTCAGTAATCATTTATAGTGTGATATGAAGTTTCATGAACGAATCACTCTGAAATCTCTGCTACCAAATCCTACCATTTGTGCAGCCATGGCGTGAGCATATATATTCCCTTCAAAACACAGAATAGACAACTCGTATATATATATATATATATATATATATATATATATATTAGTATTTAAATTAATTAAATATATTATCCATTAAAGTTCTTTAAAAAACAATAATTTTGCATTAGATAAGATAAAATGATGTGGTATTATTCATTCTAGATTCACTATTTTATTCTTTCTTTAACAATAGTGTATTGGATCGTATAAAAAATAAGTTATTTTGTAGGACTTAGCTTATCTACGGTCAGTCAAATAGATTTTATCGGTGCAGTCGAAATATTTTGACTCTGTTATAAGACTCTTTTGATGATCCAAACCATTTATATGGTAGATTTCATCGAAAAAACTAATACTGTAAAAATTACGTTGATTGAGCGCATTTCAATATCCGTTTTAGTACTGTTTTATAAATGAAGGAACAAGTGTAACATACATGATAATACACATCTATCTTGATATAAATTAATATTGGTCGACTATTAAATTCCTCCATGATATCTACAATGCGAATAGTTTTGATCATCAAAATAGGGCTAAAATTCTTGAATTACACTGATGCTTCATTTTAGTATCACGGAGTTGCTAATCCTTATAATTTCAAAATTATTTTAAAATTAGTATGACATGAACATTTTTTAAATTATACGGAGGTACAATCTCCTGCTACGCCCATTACAATTTATTTCTGATCCTACCCAACTTGAATACTGAAACAATAATAATAATGGGTGAAATACATTGATCACCTCTGAGGGTTCATGTTAATACACAAAGTATCCCTGATATTTGAGAAATTATAATGACTTCTCCTGAGGTTTGCATTTAATACAGATGTCCCCCTAACGTTTAAGAAATTATACTGACCACCCTTGAGGTTTCGGTTAATATACAAAACACCCATGAGGTGGTTAGTATATTTCACGGGTATTTTATGTATTAACCCAAAACTTCAGAAATGGTCAGTGTATTATAGAAGAAATCTGTTACAAGTTTCAAACCTCATGAGAGCTTATTGTAATTTTTCAAACGTTAGAAGTACTTTGTGTATTAAAGGCAAACCTCAGAAGAGGTCATTGTATTTCACCCCAACAAAATTGGTACACAAAATAAATAGAATACAAGTTTTGCCTGCTCTTGGAGCACTGTTTCACAATAATTACTAACTAATATCCCATTTTAGTTAAATAAAGGGCAAAATACACCGACCATCCCTGAAGTTTCATGTTAATACACAAAGTACTCTTGATATTTGAAAAATTACAATGATCTCCCCTGAGGTTTGCATTTAATACAGATATCCCCTGACATTTGATAAATTACACTGACCACCCCTGATATTTCGGGTTAATACACAAAGCACCCAAGGGGTGGTCAATGTATTTTAGGGGTATTTTGTGTATTAATCCAAAATCTCAGGGGTGGTCAGTATATTTTAGAATAAACGTGTTATTAGTTTCAAACTTCAGGGAAGATCATTATAATTTCTCAAACGTTAGGAGTACTTTGTGTATTAAAGGCAAACCTCAGGGGATGTCATTGTATTTCACCCTTAAATAAAACACCAACACATCAAGTTAAGCACTGGTTTCGGGTGCGTCTTCTGTGCCTACGTGATTTAAGAATTACCAATTGTCTGAAGATATAATCTGAGCCATTTATTTTGTAGAGCTTACCAAGTAGAATAAATATAAAAATAATTAAATTGATCGAATACTGATAGCCACATGATCAGACCACTTTGTTTTACCGTTGATTCTCAATTTTCAAAATCATACTTTTCGTCACTTTTTGCCTAAAAAATATGATTTTATAATGCAATTGTCAATGTCCGATCAATCTAACTTTTTTCACGAATCATCTACTCAATAAACCTAAAAAT
>BRYE01000007.1:2302500-2312500 GCA_030159115.1 Actinidia arguta var. hypoleuca
GTAATGCCTAGTAATTACTAATATTTATATGTATCCACATTCCTTACTTATGTCTAGTTTGGTCTATTATTTTTTTAGTTTTTTTTTATTTTTTAATATTTTTTAAAAATTAAATGAGAAGTTTTATATTTTTAAACTCTTTTCGTTGAAAAGAAACCGAGTTAGAAAAATTAAAAAAATATAAAATTTTAAACAAATAACGTCAAAAATTCACTAAAAAAAAAAAATCAAAAACCAAGAAATGAAAAATAGAAATAAAAATCAATAGCTGAGATGGACCTCAGACTTAATGGGGTTTATATATATATATATATATATGGTTAGATTTCAATTTTTTTTTTTTTGACTCTTCATTGAAAGCCTGAGATATATTGGTCACGCAGGCCGCATAAATATATATCAGACCTAAAACGAAAATTTTAATTGAAGGTTTATATATTATTCTCTTTAAAATTTATTATTTAGTTTTTTAGATGAAAAAATCATTAATCAAGTCTTTATATTTCAGGATTGCTAACAAGTGGTTTGTTAATTGATAGTACAACTAATTAATTTAATTTTTTTATTCATCTTAAATATTTTTTTAAAAGTTTTAATTTCGAAAGCTTCTTTCTATCATCATCGTTTAAGGATTTTAGTTTTCAAAATTTATAAGAAATTAAAAAATATATTCATATATTAACAATTGTTCGAATCTACTTTCAAATGAAAAAATATTCAAACATTTTTTGGCCTCACTTTTGGTGCATTTTAGTGATTTAAACTGTTTATATCGCAAACTCCGTTTGGAAATCAGTGCTGTAAAAAATTATGTTAATCGAATAAAAAAATTTATATCCATTCAATATTATTTTATAACTTAATAAATGCGTGTATTATAGAAAATTATAATAATTTTTTTTAAATATTAAATTCTCAATGAAATCTAAAAATAAATAATTTATATCATCAAAATGGGCCACGATATTCAAAATACGACCAGATAAAGTGGCTTTTCCTATTTTTAACCAATTAGAATCCAAACCATTAGACTCCTATGTTGGGCACAAAAGCCTATAGGTCTCTAGATTTTTAATGCATTAACTTTAAAATAAAACTTATGGAGTGATAGGCACTGCAATTTATTGGGCATCCAAGGTTGATGAAGGTACTCTTTCAAAATTTTGAATAGAGTGATGAGTGACCAATAGTATAGGTTTATAAGGTTTTCAAAAGTTTGCACATTGGTACCTTGTCTTAAATAAATGCTTGTTTATAACAAATCATTATTTTATATTCAAGAATTTTTTAGAAAATGAAATGTTTGTCTATTGAATGATTGTACTTTTTTTTGCATATAATTTTCTAGAAAATTTACAAAATTATGGCATTAGTTTAAAACACATTAATTTATATGAGGGCTTAATTACTTTCCTTTTTCAAGTTGCCCTTGCACATACATTTTTATTTTCTTCATTTAACTACTAATATTACTATCTAAAATAAATCCGCTAAATATATATTTGTCCTTATTTCTCATCTCTATCCCTCCCTCTTTTGGTCTCTCCATAGTTTCTTTTCTCTTTCTTTTTTTCAATAATATTACGATGACTATGGCTCGTTTGGGTTGAGTTTAATTATATTCTGATTTGGGGTAAAATAGTCCATTTTTTAAAACTTTATACACTAGGTTTTGTTTACTATCTCTTGTGACAAACTATCAATGGTTGATATCCACTAAATTCTGATCATCATGGATGTATCATAATTCTTGCCTTTTTTTCCCCTTCTAATTCTTGTGAATGCTCCAACTTGACCCACCCAAAAGCATGAACGAGACCACCAAATTTCCAAAAAAGTGTAAATGGCAGCTTTTTTGGTGAATCTCCAAGTCAAATGTTCAATCTCAAACAAATATTATATATCTTCATCATAAGTAATGTGTAATTCAATTATGGAAAATGCTAAGTTTACAACATCTATTTACAACATTCGTTTGTAACAACACCAAAACGACGTCGCTTTGGTGTTATAAATGGTTATAAATGAATTGTTGTAATTGTAGCATTACCCTTCAATTATTGTCCCACTTTTTTCAAATTATTTTGTGGTAATTATATTTTAATATCACTAGTAGTCGTTTCAGAAACATTCGTTTAGATTAATTTGAATATTAGTGTTTTGTTTTGTTTTTGCTTTTCTGATTCATCTACGACCGACAAAGCTAGAAAAGTTTGCTAGATAAAACTAATCCAACTATAGTAAAAATTATCCCAATCGAGACCAAAATATAGGTGACATCAACCTTGATAGTAGTCGGTATAATAATCGAATGTGAGTAAAAGAGATAGAAAAAGAAATATAATGAAAGATGTAATTTGTGTTCTTTTCTTCAATTGAGAGCAAGTAAAATAAGAAAAAAAGGAGTCAATGAATTATTCGTAAGAACTCAATACGTAAGAAGAAGAAAGTTGTGGGGCAAAGGACTGAAATGTATATAAGAAAAAAAAGTGAATCTTACTGTTTATACTAATAACTTTTAAGGTTACAATATCACTAGGATTTGCTCCAAGACCACTAAATAATTTTTTGTAAAAGACTGATGAGAATAATATAAATTGTGTAGTAGTTTTTTAAAAATATTATAAGAAAAATACTATGCAACAAAAAAACTATAAGAGGGGTTTTATGAGAAAGAGTAAAAAAATTATTGAATGAAATACTGGGTAGTGTGTTTTTTAAAAAGGAAAAATTATAAAAATAACTTTAGAATTTGATCTTGGTAACAAATTAAATTCTGATTTTTTATTTGAACCACCAAAATAATTGAGGAAATGATTTCTCACAACTTGAGGCCTTTTTAATAGCCCTAATTTTCGCGATTGTGACACTTATCTAAGAAAAATCTATACAGAGAGAGAGAGAGACAACAATTGGGGTGAAAGCAAATGTTGAATTTCTACCAAAAATAAAAAATTTAAAAATTATGAAACTTCGATAAGTATTTTAGTGCTTTGCTTTTTGTCCATTGATCAATTTTTTCAATTGTTCCGAATTGTTGTCGTTAAGTTACATAAATGGAGGTTGACGGAGGGTTCGAATTGTGACGAGTTAAAAAATTAAGATTTAATTTGTTTAAATTAAAAGAAAAAATATCAAAAAAATTTAATTAAACACTTGAATTTTGAAATCTATGATCAATTAAAAACCT
Organism: Actinidia arguta var. hypoleuca; assembly: GCA_030159115.1. NCBI lineage: Eukaryota > Viridiplantae > Streptophyta > Magnoliopsida > Ericales > Actinidiaceae > Actinidia > Actinidia arguta. Next base: position 2,305,691 of record BRYE01000007.1, read on the forward strand.
AAGCTCAAATTCAGATGAAATAGTCTATGTTGGTAATTAGCTAGCAAAAAATATAGCTAAATTGAAAACCTCAATGCTCCTACTCTCTCAAATGCCACTCATCTTCGATTGGATCCACAATCTAATTATAAACACTAATTCGATGGTGATTATTTGTACAATAACACTAATTTCACCAGTCACTCCATCTTCAAATCATTACTGTTTTCATAACATGGATTGGTCCTGTCAAATTCTAACGTAATTTGAGCTCATGGGTCTAATTGATGGTGAACTTCAAAGTTTACGTATTTAATTGATTTTTTTAAAATCCAGGTGTTTATGAGACATTTAGTTGACAATTTAGTTTTTTTTGGATATTTTCTCAAATTAAAAATTCAGGGTTTAATTTACTATCATTGTCAAATACTAGGGTTATTTTTGTGATTTTTCTTTTGTGCGAAAATTGTTTTTGAAAAAAGAGAACAATATTTTTAAGTTAGTTGACGAAAACAGCCTTGATGTACGAATGAGCTAGGTCCATATGGCGTGGTTATGCATGTAATTATGATTATGCACAGAGATTCGTCTGATTGGATTAACCATGTGAGCAAAAGCAGCTTTTGTCTGGGAACAATATCCACCGCCACCACGGTTTCTTCCAAAAACAATGCTTATGTGAATTTTTAAAGTTTCACATTATAGTTTTGAAAAAAATTATTTGGTGGTAGATTTTTAAAACTTGGTTTATGTGAATTTTTTAAAATGAACGTATTTTTTAGAAAATATTAAAAATATATTTTTAAAATATTATTTTTTTTTAAAAAAATATTATGTAAAATTGATTTTGAAAATTAAACTGAACATAACAGCATGCGAGTCCAATTTAAAGTTGTGGATGATTCCTAGTTCGAGTCTTCCACCACTTAAAAATTGTGGATGAGCCAAATAGAATAGTGCGGGTCTCGCTTAAAGTTGTAGATTTCATTCGTTTAAACACGTGGAGTTGAAAGACCTGATCAATTCCAATTCGAATATCTTATAGGGTTAGTCATCTAAATATTTAGCACAAAAATTGTGAACAAACCTTTCAAGTTTTAGCGAATCGTATCATATGTTTGGAGTGTGATTTTGTGTTGTTGTCAATGAGCGAATTCACGAATTACCATTATATGAGTTAAGTAATAAGTTATGTGATACTCACCCAAAAAGGATTGTGGTGAATCTAATTCCAAACGTCAACATGTGTGATTTGGCTTTTTTTTGATAAGTAGTAACATTAACCCATTTCCTAAGCACTTGAACAAAATTATTCTTCTATCATCATTATTTATTTTAATTAGCTAAAATAGCAAGATCCACTATACATTTCTTAGTGGACTCTACTATTTTAGTGAGTCACTTATTTATTGTTTCGGTCAATCACCTGTTAAGTGACATCTTGTCGCCCGCCCAACCACGCCTTACCAGTTGAATAATTCCGCTTTGTTAAGTTTTCTTGACACAGTTTTCTAAAATGTAAACAAACTCTTGTCACTATTTATTTTTCTAATTTTATATTTTGACAGCTTTTACCTAGTTTGGGCTATGATTTTATTTTATTGATTTCTTGAATTTTTTTATCTAGTTAATTTTTTTCGTTGTTTAATCAAAATTTTATAGTTTTAAAATTTTTCTTGATGAGAGGGGGTCCAAAAATACAAAAAAATATCTAATTTTAAAAAAAAATTAATAAAAAAAAACCACTAAATAAAACTCAAAAATCAATTGACAAAAATTATAGAGTGAAATATACTGACCACCTCTTAGATTTAATGCTAATAAACAAAGTATCTGGTCTTTGAAAAAATTACAATGACTTCTCTTAAAGTTTGTATTTAATATAGATGTCCCTGATATTTAAAAAATTATACTGACCACCCCTAAAGTTCTAGGTTAATACTCAAAATACCCCTGGAATGATCAGTGTATTTAAGGACTGCTTTGTGTATTAACTCAAAATTTCAGGGTGGTCAATATATTTTAGGAGAAATTTGTTACAAGTTTCAAACCTTATGAGAGGTCATTATAATTTCTCAAACGTCAGATGTACTTTGTGTATTAAAAGCAAACCTCAAGACAGGTCATTGTATTTCACCAAAAATTATAACCCAATTATTTTATAACAAAAAATGTACATCTGTCTCCATCTGCCTCTCTCTCTCTCGGACAGTTGTTTGTATTTATGTAAATAAATGTACTGTTAATATTCTTTATTTTTCTCAGGTATCGTATCCTATCTTTTGCTCAGAATTGTTTGTCCTTGGCCTCGGCCTCTCTGGAAACCGTTGTCCCAAGTCAGAGAGAGAGTGACACCTTAATTAAATGCTTCCAGTTGTCCAACGGGAATTGCATACACCTATATTTTCGTGTATATATATAAATAGAGAGAGCTCACAAGTACAGCTTGGTTAATACAGTATTGGTGTGGGAATTAAATTTAAAAGACCAGATTCATATGGGTTTTCAGTGCAATTGGTGATGAGAGAGAAGTACATGTGATAAATTTCACCATTGATCCCTGTAATTTAGGAAAAATTTTACTTTAGTCTATTCATTCAATTTGAACAAAAAGTATCCTACAATTTATAATAAATTTTAATGTGGTTCTTCTATCTAAATTCGTTAAAAACGATGACATGAAATCTTAAAAAAATAGACAAGAAAACTCATGCAAATCCCGTTAGTATTTTTAAGGAATTTGGATGGAGGGACTACATAGCCTCCATTTTAAAACTATGCAGTATTATAATTATTTAAATTTAAATTGGGCTACTATAAACACTGCATAAACCAATTGCTTTACTGTATTTTTTTTCCTTAACTGCCTTTAGGTTTTTAATTTTTTTTGTAGTCACAATTTTTTTTTACCTTTTGAGCAACAATTTATGTTTTTTCGTTTCCTCTTACATAGAGGAATCTAAAAATACAACAAAATTATTCAAATTTAAAATAAATCAACTAAAGATAAAAAAAAACAGACAATAGGTTGAGTAAAAAGAATTTTTTTTCGCTTTTAATGAACTTATTTAAAAAATTAAATAAAAATATATATTTTCAAATTCTCTCGTAAAGAAGAGCCAAAAAAATATAAAATTTTAATCACACGGTTAAAAATGTTGACCAAAGACGAACAAATTAAAAAATCAAAACTTAAAAAGCTCAAAAAATTAGCAAAAAACGGCATTTTCATTTTTTATTATTATTACAATTTATATGACCTGAAGAAGAACAATAATCACTATCGCAATGAGAATTACAACATATACAACAATTGTAATTAATACATTGTCTATTTAGCTTAGAAAGGAAAAATATATACGCCAAGTTCGTCCAATCAACGAAGGACAACCAAACACAGGAATCAAAACAAAATTGAGCGAAGTAGCTTCCAGCAGAGGTAAGATTTTAGGTCAAGAGGGGCTAAAATATAAAAAAAAATATCGAGTATAAATTTTATAATTTTTTAAAAGTGAGTATAGTCCCTGCCTGGTACCGCCTCTGGCTACCGGTAATTGAAGTGTGAACTATTCGTTGTAGTTGTCACCCCAGATCTCTGAGCGCATCAGTAGCAGCTTTCGTGGTTTTCCTTAGCCTTCCTAATGATCTTCTCGATACCATTATTAAGCAAAGAGTTCTATACGATAAAAGAACATTCAATTCTCGACAAGAATATGCCTAGAAGAAAAAAGTGCATTTAATTTGATATAACAAGGAGCTGAGATGAATCATGCATTTGAAAAAAAGTATTGCCAGTTTTCTGGATTCCTAACCACAAGATTTCGGATCATCGAACAAGCATTCTTCTGCATTTCATGTGGTCCGGGAAACCTCTGCATAGCCTGGATAGCCAGATCACCGGCTCCAGATTCAATGGCACAAGCTGCATTGTCTGGGGATCTCAAGGAGAGTGTACTTACAATAGACATGACCTATACCACAACAAAAGCATTTAACCACCAGATCTACCACTAGCTAAATGCTTATAGATAACTAATCCGGTCCATACAATCAGATTGATGACCTTAGGCCAAGATAAATCCCAAAGTATTTGTGTTCAACGGACATGACATGAGTAAGGTTTATGTGTCGTAAATTGATCTTCGTCTCTCGGTTATTTATTAAAAAAAAATTAATAAAAAATTTTTAATTTATTTTTATTTTCATCTTCCGATTTTTTGTATAAAAAAATTTTTATGATAAATTTTTATAATTTATTTTACTCCAACCTCCAGTTTTTAATAAAAGAAAAAAATAGGGATCAAAATTTATAATATATTTTCTTAAAAAATTTTCTCAATTTATAAAATTTAATGCAAAACTAATTAATATAAATTTTTTTTGAAAACACTAAAGTGAAAAATTCAGATTTGTTATTTGAGACTATTTTTGAAAATTAATAATGCATTTTTTAGAAGTCAAACTACTAAAAAAAGTATTATTTATTTTCAAGTATAATCTCAAATAACAAATCTGAATTTTTTTCTTTAGTGTTTTCAAAAATTATTTATGTTAATTAGTTTTGAATTAAATTTTATAAACTGAGAAAAATTTAAACTAAAATATTAAAAATTTTGATCCATATATTTTTTTAATAAAAAACTGGAGGTTGGAGTAAAAAAAATTATAAAAATTTATCATAATTTTTTTTTTATATAAGAATTCAGAAAGTGAAAGTAAAAAAAATTAAAAAATATTGATCAAATTTTTTTAATAAATAATTAAGAGTTGGTATTAAAAGAAAGAGAGAAGAGGAGAATGGTAAATTTGTCCAAAAATTTGGATACCCCATCACATCATCACACAAAACGTGTCAGAATGTGAAAAATAACTATGTTAAATTTAACAATAAATTCAATTTATAACTATGTTACATGTTCAACACCTATATTCAATTTATACACTAAATCTTCAAAATTTCATGATATTTGAAGAAGAAGTTCATATTGAGCTAGCAAAGTAACATTTCTCGACTTTCATATAGTTGCAAGATAGAATTTTCACATCTTATTTTAATCCCATTTAATTTTAATTACATTTCTTGACAATTTGACATATTATCTATGAATGTTTAATACAAGATAATGCTAAGAATTATATACCCTCTACATCTAACCCATCTTTCCAGTCTAATTTCACGGGCCACGTATAGATAAATACTAAACTCTGAAGTCTTTTGATTCTAAATGAAGTCTAATAATCGTATTAATGAACGTATAACATACAATGAAGAAGTGAGGTCATTGCCTTCAACGCCGAAACCAGACCCTTATCGCTTTCACCACTAAGCTTCAAACAAACGGGGCAAACCAATTCAACCTCTCCATTTCTCGTTGCTATCGCAGCATTACCAGATCCTTCAATCGAACACAAATCGCTCAACTTATCAAGCAACACAATAATCTCATCGACATCTTTCTGATCGGAATTTAACTGTTTCAGCCGATCCAAGCACTGGATCACCGGGTTGTACTTGACCTCGCCGGGAGCGCACGTGATGATACCTGGAAAAAATCAGTGGAGTAGAGTTAGAGAGATAATTGTGGGTAAGACACTGTTTGGATCGGGGCTTTGGGGTTGGCGAACCGGAGAGATCGACGACTTGGAGGGTTAGGGTTTCGATTGCGTCTTGGAGGGCTTCGGTGGGCCCATATCTGCCGTCGCGGCAGCGATGCGGTGGAGCGAAGAGTAGTGAGACTGTGAGGAGAGAGAGAGAGTGCGGGAGATGTATTTTGGTTGTCAATTTTTGAAACGGAAAGACAATTGGGCTTCTGATTTGCTCACAAGACTGGGCTAAAGCCCAAAAGGCCTGGCCACATTCAGTTGTCAAATTCCAAAAACATGGAAACAAAGGAAAAAATAGTAAATGAAAATGAGAGAAGAAAAAAAATACAAATATTCTACTTTTAACTCCATGTTTATTTTTGACAATCGGTAGGAGGGGATAAGGGAACGGAATGCTGCATATCACAGAGGTAAAACTCGAATTGAGGCATTACGCCTGATAAGAAAGCATCTCAAACACTGCGCCAAACTTGGTCTTTTTATATTATTCACAATCCTGTCTTTTTTGCTAGGCAACATTTGAGAGAAACCCAATTTTATTTTTTTAAACAACTTAATATGTATGTGGGAAAAGAAAAGTGTTTTATTTTCCTTTTTCCCATCTTCTCTGCCATTTCCTGACAAAGTGAATGGGGCACAGAAGGCATTGTCTCCATAAAAACTTAGCTTATTTTTCAAGTAAAAAAAAATTTTTTGTTAGTATTTTTTCAAAATTTGATAAGTTTTTTTTTTTTTAATTTTGTCTCAAGAGAAATTAAAAAAATATAAAATTTTAATTAGCCGGTAAAATAAAGTTTACTAAAAATAAAAATTTTGAAAAAACAACGGAGTTTATTTAGCCACCTCAAACAGAGGCTTAATTTCTTTTTATATGTAACATTGTAAGGGAGCATCTTAACTACTAGGCCAACCCTCAATCTCTAGAGGCTTACGGCCAGTTTGACATAACTTTTTATGAGATTTTTTAATTATTTTAATTTTTGAGTTTTTTCATATTGAATAAACTTTGTCACTCTTTGAACAATTTTTATACTTTTTCAATTCTTTTTGAGGATAGAAATCTGAAAATATAAAAATTTTGTTCAAAAATTTAGGAAAAAAATCCACAAAACACACGAAAAAGCTAATTTGTCTAATAAAAGTAATTTTTTTATATCAAATTAGGTGATTTTTTTTATATTTTTATATTTTTCTTGTCAAGAGAAGCCGAAAAAATAAGATTTTTTT
>BRYE01000007.1:2337500-2340000 GCA_030159115.1 Actinidia arguta var. hypoleuca
TTATATATTATTGGCCTCATTAAATATTTTTAAGATTCATTAAAAATGTATAATTTAGCCCCTAAACAAAAACTTTGTGTCTGCCACTACAAATATGTGTGTATCGCTATACCTAAGAGATTGACAGATCTGACCCAGATTATCAATCACTGTCACACTGAAAACTGGAAGCAAGTACGAGAGAAAAAATAATAAAATAAAAATCTGCCTTTACCAATGCATGTGATAAAGTGAAATCCTCTCCTCTTCGCGGGCCTTTTTTGGTAAATGGATTTATTAAGATGGCATGTACACTTACTTATTCGAGTTGAATTTATGATCAACTCATTTAAAATTGATTTGTTTGATAAATAAATTAAATTTAAAAATATTTTTAAAGTTTTTAAAATTATTAAATTAAAATTTAAATAATTTACTACACGACTCGATAAATTTATCCATAATCGCTCTCACCTACTCGGTAAATTTGGAATATCATAGTTTGGGGGATCAATTCATTTTTGCTTTGGTAGACAATAATGATTTTCTTTGTTTCCCATCTAAAAAAATGATCTTGTTTGTTTAAGATTTTTTCCTATTTATTCTGATTGTTGGCAGGAGGGGTACCAGGCGAGGCCCAGTAGGGGCTCTAGCCCCCCCCCCCCCCCCCTCCCGGGTTTCAATATATTACAAAATTTATACTATAATTTTTTTTATACTTTAGCCTCCATGAAATAGATTAATTTTTTTTTTTACACTTTAGCCCCCTCGACCTAAAATCCTGGCTCCACCCTTGATTGTTGGTTTTAGGACTACTTGCTGATTAGGGACAAAGCAAGAAAAATTTGCGAGCGGGATTAAGTGAAAAAAAAATGGTTAGCTTTTAGAAAGTGATTGTGTTCAGTATAAGAACAAAAAATAACCTATAAAATAGTTAATTATTTATCTATTTCTTAATACGTATTTTAATTATCTTATACTATTTTTGAGCTGTATAATTTGAATGAATGCGTATGCTATTATTTTATTTCGCTTATTTGTTTATCTGTATTTATATAAATTAAGTTTACCTATGAGATTTTGACAAAAAAAATTGAATTTACTTACCGAATCAATAGAATTATACTATTATGTAATATGTAATTGTAGAGTCATACTATTTATGTTGTTGAAATACTCATAAATGCGAAGGATTAATACATAATTTTTAAAATCTCAAGGGGCCATATCTAAACACATTGTAGAAATACAAAAACTAGAGGGGTATAAGAACAATTTTGAAAAACTTGAAGGGGGGCATCGCCTCATTGTCCCTCCCCTCCCTTCGTCTATGCTAGTTGCTATGAGTGTGCAATGCATGGGATCTTCCATATTTACAAGAAGACGCACAGCTTGTCTTCCCACTAAGTGGCTTGGGATTGAGAACAAACCGATCCATTTTTATGTAACATTTTCTTTTAGAATTCAACAATATATTTTCTTCAATAACAATTATCAAGACTTTAATGTCGTTTACATTAACTTATAAAAAAACAATGCCACTCATTTGAATCATTAATTGTTAACTGGACGACGATGTAGCCCTACGGTGGTGATTATAAATGGAGGAAGGGGTGGATTTGGGTATGAATGGGTGATGGTTTGAGAAGGGAAGTGGAGGCCTAGTTAGTTCGACAAGAGTGTGTTGAACGGTGGCAACGACGAGTGCTATAAGGGGTTGGTGCGGTGGTTTCCACCACCTTTGCCTAAAGAGGAAAGAGATGGAGAATTTAAAATAAATTAAAAGTGGTCACTTCCACCATTCTTAAATGTATTATTTTTAATCTGTCCTTAGTACACATTTTGTATTCCCCCAATACCCTCATCTTTAACCTTACAAAACCAAACCCTAACCCTAGTCCTAGCCCTAGCCTTTGCCACCTCTGGCCAATGTCTCTATCTCATTCGGTGCCCAACCTCGTCACCTCAATGCCACCATCGGCCGCCGCAAACCAACCCAGTTCCTTTCCTTCGCCACAATCTGTCTTTTTTTCTCTGCGAACTAAAGCCCATGTTTGCCAAATCTGAAACATCTCTCTCTCGGTGGGTATTTCACAAGGGTATTAGGGAGGTAGTCGTGAGCCTGTTGGTAGTGACAGAGGGTATGGGAGGGGGAGGGGTGGAGATGGCTAGGTATAGTTGTGGAGAAGGGCTAGGGTGGTGGGAGAGCTGTGGTGGTTTTGGTGGCGGCGAAATGCAGGTGAGGTGGAGATTGGGACGTAAAGGGAAATCCCATTTAGGGTTTGTTCCAAAATATAATTTTACTATTGCGCCAAACTATAATAGAAAGGAATTAATGTTTTGGGTATAAGTTATAACCCTTTCGGTTTGCATTTAGAAGCTCAAAGTTACTTACAAGGGTGAGTTAGTAATCCGAAACGTGGAGGAGTTGACTATGTTTGACTACTACCTCAAGGAAGGTATTTGTATTTTATCCTTTTTTTCGGTTAAGTCAATTGGACGTTAAAAAACCCCATGAAAA
>BRYE01000007.1:2375000-2377500 GCA_030159115.1 Actinidia arguta var. hypoleuca
GCACCTTTTTATTAATTTGTGAATCCGTGTTTTGGTCTAGTTGGATGCAAGAGGATGTGAACTATCAGGTTTGGTTATTTCCATGCCACATGTCATAAATCTCAGTTCAAATTCATAAGCCAAACAGAGTCTTAGTGATTGAAGATCTCCACTGTTTTAGTATTTTCTACTGTCCAAGTCTTGTGCAATGTAGATCTGCTGTACACTTTGCGGTTGAATGAGAACTCTGTCTAGCACCATTTCTAAGATTATAACTCCCTTTATTTGGTCGATGAAGTTTCAGCTACATTTTCGCCCAAGGTCAGTAGAAAATCTGCTCAGTTAAGGGTTCACTTTAAATCATGAAGATGACAGAGAAAGGGGAATGAGGATAAGGATTGCCCAAAATTTTTCGGCCAAGTCCGTTGGGCTTCCTCCAAGTCTTCGGCCTGGCCCAATTGGAAAATACCCCAAGTCCAGGCAAACAACGTTTAGGCCTTTGGCTCGGGCCTTGGACGTTTCTGTAATTCGAGCTTGGCTACTTGGGCTTGGGTTTTTACCTTTTTTATTGGGTGGGCTTCCAGTAGGCCCAGTATGTAGAAGATTTGATTTGGGCTAGGCTGGGCTGGGCTGGGCGGGCAGCGAGCCTTTGGGCCTTAGGAAAGGTATTGCTTGGAGCAGTAAAATTTGAACCCAAGTATCAGAGTTTGGGGTGTTTGTTGTGCCTATGGATGTAGTGTAGTGCTGTCGTGCAAGTTTGGGCCAATCGCGGATCAAATTAAATGATCAGAACCTTTTATTCTTAGGTCTTGTTATGTAATCATTCACGACAAAAATTAAATTAAATCGGATTTCATAGTCGCGTAATTAAAAAATATTTATCTTCAAAAGATGAAATTACTAAAAATATAATTTTGAACATAAATTATAAGTTAAATGTTACCCAATTGTCATTAATGCCTTGTTAATTTAATTTTTTTGTATGAATACTCTAACAGGAATTTCTAGCAAATGATCGAAAATGAACTGTTGTTATCATACTATCCCAAATCCACAAGTATCACTCTCCACTGATTGTGATTATTCATCCACCGAGTCTATGCAGAAAATCTAATGCACGTGCATTTGCTTTTAGGTTTGTTACATTATTATTTTCTCTTTCGTAAATATTAGGGTGAAATACACTTTTTTCCTTGAGATTTTGGGTTAATACACAAAATACCCATGATGTTTGAGAAATTACAATGACCTCCCCTCATGTTTGAAACTTGTAATAAATTCTCCCCATTTACACCGAACACCCCTGAGGCTCCGGATTAATACACAAGCACTCCTAATGTCAATCGTCCGTTAGCAAAATTGATTGTCCATTCATGACGTCAGCTGAATAGTAGTTGGAATACAATATATGCCATTCTTTTTGACAAAGTTACTATATGTCCCTCAAGGATGTTGATTGAATGATCAAAAAATAATAATATTTTAGACATAAGAGTATTTAATTTAAGTACATGAATAACATGTGATTGATTTTTATTATTATTTTAAATAAATTAGTAACGAAAATAGTGTAAATCATATAATTAAATTTTTTAGGCTATTTTGATGTGAAACATTTTGAAAGATTTTGCTAGCTAAAATAGTTAGAAACCACATTTGACCAACTTGACGTGGATGCTCTAACTACATGAGTTAGTCAATTATCTAACATCTCATAAAAAGTGATTTTTCACCGGCATCCTTTCAGATTCTATAAAAGTGTAATGATACACAAATAAAAAAATTATATATAATTTTTGCATAGAATGATGTGGTAAAATATGAACATTTCAATTATTAACAAAACACTTATCAAGATAATTATTTATTTATTAAAATGTTATTACAACATTATTCTTATGGTGCTTTATATATGAAGTAATTATGTTAAGATTGATTAATCAAGAGTAGAAGTTGAAAATTATCACAATGGAGCTTTTTAAAAAGAAATTTAAGTTTTTTTTTGACTTATAAACAAAATCAGAAATTATGACAGTCATTCTGACACAATTTTTTAGACAAAAAAAATAAAAATTGTTTCTTGTGGCAACAAAATAGCAAAATATTCTCACCTAAAAAATGACGATTGCATAATTACTTTCTGACTATCTTTCAACCGTAACCAATGAATTTGGACATGCATCAATGCTTACTTTTTGTTCATCTCAACATGTTTGGAAAACAGGGAGAACATTCAAAACAAAATTATGGTACATATCTATACAAACTTAAAATGTGTAATGGAACAAACAAACTTTTTATAAGTTGGTATCTGATATGCTGGACGAATTAGTCCCTATCGTTCACAAGCGAGAGCGTAATTAAAGTCGGAGAAAAATCTCACATAAATTAATTTAACTTAGGAATTAATAGCATGCGAGTAAGAATCGAATCTCAAACCAAATGCCTCATGAGTCCCTTTATGGCCATGCAGGTGAGCTCCAACCCCTAGGGGCTTGTCTAGGTTTTAAATAATCCTTTG
>BRYE01000007.1:2382500-2385000 GCA_030159115.1 Actinidia arguta var. hypoleuca
TTTATATAGTTTTGTTTATTAATTTTATTTATTTTTTAATCAATTTAAATTACCCTAATTTTAAAAAAAAATTACTAAAGACAAAAAAAGATTATTTTACTTGATAAATGAACTATTTTTTTATTTTTTATTTTTTTATTAGTTTTTATTTATTTAATTAATTAAATTTTTTAAAAATTTTTGACACACGTAAAATAATGACTCCTAAATAATCTTTTAATGACTCCTAAAATTTTTTAAATAATGACTCCTAAAATTTACAACTAAAAAATAAACAAAAGATTACAATTATAAAAAATAATTAAAAAATAATAATAATAAAAATAAAAGAAACAAAACTAAAAAAAATACACAAAATGAAATAATAAAAAAACTAAATAAAAGACTTAAAAGAGAGAGGGGGGAATAAGGGGGGCATAATCGTAATTTTGGATGTGAGATTGGGAGGGGGATACGTCAGAGGGGGGCACGTAGCAGCTCCCTCTAAAAAAATACTCACTCTCCTAGTCCTTCTAAATTACTAAATTACCCTTGTACTTGTGTTAAAAGTGTGAAGTAAGAGGACAATTTTATAACTTTTGCATATACACCAATAACAAAAAAGGAGTGATTTTGTAGAAAAAGTAGGCTGTGAAAATTATGAAAATTGCTTATCCCACATCCCTTGACAGCACCCCACCCCGGCACCACCCCTCGTTTTTTGAGAAATTACCATTATGCCCCGTACTGCTTTCTCTCTCTTTCTCTGTTTTTTTTTCTAGTTTTGTATTTTTTTTATTTTTTTTTCATTAATTTTTTTTAGTTTTTAATCAGTTTTTTTTTATTTTTTTCAATTTCTTTTGAGTTTTGTTTCTTTTATTTTATTAGTTTTGTTTCTTTTTTTAATTAATTTTATTTATTTATTTTCATCATTTTATAATAAACCAGCATCCATTACTATTTTTTTTTTACTATTTCATGGATAAAAAAGAGAAGAAAAAATATTTTTTTAATCTTATTTTTCAAATTTTAATAAAAAAAATTGAGATTTTTTAGCTAAGCCGAAATGAGGGCTTAGTTAGTGATTTTTGCTATTCTATCGAGAGTTCAATTTTGCTCACTTCCATCATAATTTTTGAAATATTAATTGAGTTATAATTTTTTATAGAAATTAAAATTCAGAATTGATTCCTTTATTTAGAAATATTGTACGAAAAAAAAGTTATTACGATCAAGTTTGGGCTAGTTTTTTTTTTCTTTTATAAGATTTTTTAGCTATTTTAATTTTTAAATTATTTTATTTTTAGTATACTTTTTACACCGTTTTGTTGCAATTTTATAATTTTTTTAAAATAAAAAACCTTGTGTGAATTTAAATAAAAATTCACTAAAGACAAATAATTTAGCTAATTTATCACGTTAAAATAACATAATTTATAACTCCAATTCCTCTCATCAAAAGATCAGTGAAGTGCAAAATTTTGATCTAAAAATTAACAAATTTTTCACAAAACTAATGAATTTTTTTTTAAAAAAAATACTACATAAAACTGGAAGAGAGAGAGCAATGGGGGGCATAATGGTAATTTTTTAGGGGACAAGGGAGGGGGAGGGGGGAGAAGTAGATCTCGGAAAATTATTTTCCCAATAAGACACTAAATTTTTTTATTAAATAAATACGTGACACAACCACATTTATTATCGATGAAATAAGAAAGAATAAAGCTTCTCTGAAATTCAACTTGGGACTATACTTGTGCAGTCTAAGTATTTTGAGTCCCGTTTTAGGCCATTTTGATGATTTGAACCGTTCATATTATAGACCTCATCGAGAATTGTATTACTTCAAAAAATAACGTTGATCGAATATAAATTAATGATTGATCAATTATAATCTATATAAAGATAAATGATATAATCATGTGTGGCACACTCATTTATTAAATTATAAAACAATATTAAACGGTTATTGAACTGTGCCTAATCAACATAATTTTTTACAGTATTGATCTTTAATATAAATAGTTTAGATCATAAAAATAGATCTAAAATATAGTCCAAAATATTTAGACTATACGGTACAATCCAAGTAAATAGACTTCAAAAAAGTCATGTCCAATAAGAAAATACATAGTTGCGGTCTTAATACACGTGGTTGTACTATGTGTATATTTAATATCCAAATTATTTATGCATATTCAATTTCATGAAAAAAAGAAAAATTATTTTTGTTTTAAAGGAACACCTAATTTTTATTTGTAATATAATTGAGTGACGAAGAATTAGACCGCCCCACCACCATCCAATAATATGTAGCTATATTTGTCATTTTTTTATAGCAGATTTCCAGTTCAGAAGAGCAATATTGCATTACTTCTTACCCAATTTTTTTTACAAAATAATAATAAATTTATCACTTTTACTTTATGGTGGTGAAAATAATAAAAAATGATTATGCTAATGGAAATTAGAAAATTTATTTGTAAATTTTTCTATTTATTATATTTAGGAAATGTTAATA
>BRYE01000007.1:2410000-2412500 GCA_030159115.1 Actinidia arguta var. hypoleuca
CACGGCCAAGAAGACCGCCGGAACTGCTCCGATTCCGAGCATGAGTCTCCATCCGAGGTGCAGTGGAAGCTTGGAGAACGCGTAGTTTGAGACGTAACCAAGCAATATACCTAAAAGCAAGAAGAAATTCAAATCAGAGATTCAGAAAGATACATTACAGTTAAATTGAAAAAAAGTATTTTGTTTTTTAGGGTAACCTTTAATTTTCACCAGAAATTCAATTTTATTTTATATGTTTTAATTTACACATATTAAACTTTAAAATTAGAAAACAGTTGAGAAGTGGAACCTCCATTTACTTCTATTAGAATTTACGTGAACATATTAGAGTTTTTAAATTATTATAAATATAAGATTTTTTTATTTTTAATGAATTTTTTTTATCATTTTATCAAAATTTTATATTTTTTCATCTTATCAAGACGAGAGAAGTCTGAAAAATATAAAAAAAATCATAAAATTTCTTTAAAATTTCACTAAATACGAAACAAAATTATTTTTATCCTAAAAAACGTCTGATAAACTATTTTTTCCCTCTGTATATATTACATGATTATTTTTATCCACATATTTTAACGAATATAGACGGAGATTTTATATTGCAAGGGTCTCCGATGTTCAAGATTAAATATGTTCAGATTGAAACATAAAAGACAAGAAATCTGGATGAAAATTGGAGGGTATAAAATAAGAATTTGCTCTTCTAATTTTAATTTTTTACTTAATAGGCTTGTAAAAAAAATAAAAAATTATTTTCCGATTCCAAGAGATAAATTAGAATAGAAAATTAGGTTAACGACTGAAAGTCAGAGGCAAAAGACCACGTCAGTTAAATGGATGTGACATGTATCGAATCTTCCACACACATGTGGATCTCCTGTTTATTTGACACGTGGAAACATATATCTATTGAGAAAAAAAACAGGATGAATTCAAAATTCTTATTGAGGCGAAAATCTATAATTTTGAAATTATCTTTAAAATTTTAGGAGGTTAATCTATATAATTTTTAAATAATATTAAAATTTATAATATAATTAATAAGTTTTTCTAAATTCTTGAAAGTGCAATCGCCCGCCCCGATCCATCGGTAGAAAAAATCTTACTCACGTAACGTCGAATGTCGACGTTCAAAAGGCAAAGAAGTACAATTTTTACGTCAACTTCATAAGACAACGCCCTGTTTGGATACTCTTAGTGGTGATTTGTTTCTCTATTCCTGATTGAGAATATGCTTTAGCCTTTTTTCTCAACACTTGCTATTGGAATTATTGAAAAAAACGAAGGAAAAGTGGTTTGGAAATTCCATAAAAACAATTTTTTCCATTTTGGATTGGAGATGATAGACCAAAAGTAAATCTTAAAGGGAATTGGAGCGGAACGATAATACATGCTAATAATGAAAATTAAGAAATGAGATGTGTAAAATCAAGATAAGTCTGTTTGTCTCTGTTGCCATTCTTATTTTCATCTAGATTTTATACCATTTTGGCATACTAATGTGTTTTTTCTCGATGTTTGCTCAAATGTTTTTGTTTTTCTACTAATTACGCATCCAAAAAATTGAAAAAAATAGACAGAAGAAAAGTTCACCAATAGTAAAATATACTCGTAATTGATTTTTGTCCCTGTTTTATCCTTAGTGAATTTTATAAAATACTACTTTGATCCACCTAGTCTTAGAAGTCACAAATAAATTGAAGAGTATTATATTTGACAAAAACATCGAAAATAAATTTGTAGAAGTAAAAAGTATATTATTTAGAGGAATCGAAAATATCAAAAGAAAAAAAAGTCAAAAAACACACACATCAAAATGGGTTTTTGCTAATGATTTTTTTCATGCTTTAGTTTTCAAGTTTTTTTTTTGTATTCAATGAATTTTTTTCATCTTCTAATCAAAATTTTATATTTTTTGATTTTCCTTGACAAGGAGTCATGTAAAAATTTTCATTCAATTTAAGAAAAAAAAACTCACTAAAGACAAAAAAAAATTATTTTAAAATATTTTTTAGTATATAAATAACTTTTTTTGCCTTTAATAAAAAAAAAAATTCAAATTAAATAAAAACTGCAAATATTTTTTAAATCGTATAAAATTTCAATCAAACAAAATTTACTAAGGACAGAAAAATATTTTTATTATATGTGTGTAGGTTGTGAGAGAAAAACAAGAGAATAGTACCAGCGTTGATGAAAAATTCGGTGAAGGAGGTGAGGAATCCGCGGGTGGACGCCGGGGACAACTCAGCCGTGTAAACCGGAGCTATCATGAGGGCGTAGTCAACGCCAATTCCCGTTACAAAGCGGCCGACCAAGAGTAAGGAATAGTTGGTGGCGAAGCCCATGAGGAGTGCGCCGACGAAGAAGATGGCGGCGGCCAGAACGATGGTGTAGCGGCGGCCGATCCAGTCGGAGGTTCTTCCGGCTGCGGCGTAGCCGATGAGAGCGTAGATGTTGAGGATCCCCATCAGGACCTCCAGCTTGACGTCCGAGATCT
>BRYE01000007.1:2425000-2430000 GCA_030159115.1 Actinidia arguta var. hypoleuca
ATTTGAATTTTTTTTTCCAAATTTCTCTTGTCAAGAGAAAGTGAAGAACTGAAAAAATATATTTTTTTATGAAATAATAAAAAAAATATCAAAAATAAAATAAAAACTAAAACACTTAAAATAACTCAACAATAGCTAAAGCCTAACTAGTTGAACAAGATCCGACTTGTGAAAACGAATATTTTTCAACTTTATTATTCAAACACGGCCTATGGACTATTGTAGCGTACCCCATTTTAGAATTCGAGGTCTCGTCCGGTTATAACACTACGGTGATTGAAAATGATGTGGCCTTAGACTTTTGTGTTGCCCTCGACGCCCAAAACTCTACGGTTCCGTGCTATTATCTTATCAAATTACATATAGGTACCCAAAATTATAGTTAATTCTCATATGACCCATACTCTTCAAGTCAGTGATCGAGAGAGATGAGAGCCCAATTTGGCAGAGTTTTAGTGGGATTAGAAGTGCTTACTTGAGCTCTCACTCCCTTTTATAAATGACTTCACCTTGCCCTCCAACCTATCCATGGTCATGTGATTGGCACACTCCTCCCATTATTGTCGGCGAAATAGTTGGGAGGTGCCCTCTAACCATTTTGAGAAGTTGTCCTAGATGTGTATGCTGTTAGCAATCATCCAATCTAAGTGCACCGTGTGTAAATTCGATTCTTTGCTCTCTGATTCGTCCGTTATGAATCGTTGGATTTGGTCTTGTCAATCTAATCGCCCAATTTAAATTGTCAGGCCGTCCGTCCGATCTAACGAGCCTTCCTCCGGTCCGTTAAATGTTTGGGCCAACACACATGTTTGGCCCAATTCATTACCTCAAACAACTAATGTTGTTGGGCACCCTTTGCTCGGTCCGAACTCAGACCCAATTAAAATCTGGGTACTTACAATTCCCCCCCCCTCTAAACTTCTTTTGGGAGTTGCACATCAATTCGGCTGCACCTAGCTTGCCCGCCCGATACTTTGACATCTTCACTCGACACTTCGGCAATTGCTTGCCACAGTGCTTTGTAAAACTTCATATATTTTACTGTCCCCTGCTATTTGTTGTGTGACTCTGATCAACTTTGCACAAATATATGATACTCAAAGTTCCACCAATAAAATACATTTACAGTTTGTCTACAAAATTTAAAACGTAAATGAATATTAACGGATTTATTTTTGAAATACTTTGCAGCAAATATTTAAATTATACTTTCTATATATATTTGAGACTTTTTAAGTTCAAATAAGTTTGTAAAAGATTTTTCCAAGAGTTCTCATTGAGATGTTTACTTTTTCCAGTTCGTTTCATCATTTTCCTATTTCTCCTTTTTTTCTCTTTTTTCTTCTTTTTTTCCACTTCCTATTTTGACAACTATAGTTCTTATTTTCTTCACTCTGTTTTTTTTTCTCCCCTCGTGGGAAGTAAAAGTCATCAAGAGTGCAAAATACTCCCGCGGTCCTAATTTATTTGTCATTTTTAAAAAAATTAATTTTTTAAAGAGATAAAGGTGTGAACCTCAAAAGTCTCTTTCCGAAAGTTTATCTTCAAATAATTTGAAATTGGGCTCAGACTCTCTTTAGTAAAAAATTGGACTGCTAATGTGTTGTTTAAGCATTTTGGTTTTATTTTGATGATACAAGATTTCATCCGAGCGTTTAATTTTATAAAAAATTACGTTGATCGTATATAAATCAAGATGATCAATATAAATTTATATCAAGATAAATGTGTATAACTATGTATGTAACACCCATTTATTAAGTTATAAAATAATATTTAATGGATATTAATTTGTACCTGATTTATATAATTTTTTATAGAATTTATTTATACGACGAAATCTATAATAAGAACAATTTAGATCATTAAAATGCTCTCAAAGTGCAAAATGATCGAAACTGTGCAGTCCAAAACTACATTGTAGAAAAGTTGTCATTTGAAATTATCTACAAGTGAAAAGTGGGAGTGTCACATCAAATTCAGTAGTGAATGGGTAAAATAAAAAAATCTACATTATTTTACTAATTGATTTTATAAAATAGAAAAATATTTTAATATATCAAAAAATAAATAAATTAAGACGGAGGAGTTGTAACGTTTTTTGGTCATCAGATTATGTCATTGCTTGGCAAAATTCTTGCCATTGACCCCTTTTTTTGTGAGAAATATTTAGCACTCATTGTGTCCCATATTAAAGTTTATTTGGAAGTAATTCAACTTTATAAGAACACAATTATTGTATTTAATTTTTTAATTTTATTTCTATAATTATTACATTTGATTTTTTGGTTTGTTTGATTTTTTAATTTGAACATATATTTTGGAATATTCCCAAATAGTATAATGGAACTTCAATATGGGACAGATAGAAAATGTATTTGATATAGCTGAATTTATGTTAAAATTGCTTATTTAAAAACAGAAGTTGAAAATCTTCAAAATGAAATTTTCAAGAATCAATTATTTGTCATTTATGACGTTTTTGACTTATAAACAGTAATTGTGTCAAATACTCTAACATAATTTTTAAAAGAGAAAAATAAAATAAAAATTACTACTTATAAACCTGGCAAAATATGCACAACTTTATACACAATATTTCATGAGAAATTCGTGATATGTACCGAAACGAATACGAGAGTTGTGAAAACGAATCTCATATTCTTACCTGCAATAAGTGCATTTTTTGAATATTTATGAATGAAAAATATTCGTTCTCACGTAATCGTTTTCATACATATCACGACTTTCTCGTGGAATACTTGTTTCCTGTTTGGCAGTATTTATTCTAAGACTTCTAGAACCGTAGGCAATTAACGTTCGATGCATAAGAACACAATAATTGAAAAATGATGGAGGCTTTAGACTTTTGTGTTTTTCCTCTACGCCCATTGAGATTCATTCTTAAGGCTACGTTTGGGTGACGTTTTTGATTTTTGTGTTTTTTGATTCATTCCAAGACTTTTGTGACGTTTTTGATTTTCGAGTTTATTTTTTTAATTAACTTTTATTATCGTTTGCTCAAAATTTGTATTTTTTTGGGTTCATTTTGGAGAGAAGAGTCCGGAAAACAAATCATTTAATTTGAAAAAAATCACGAAAAACAAAAAAAAAATATTTTTAGACACTTTGGGACAAAAAACTTTTTTGGGAAAAAAAACATACCTTTCATTTCTCAATAATTTGCTTGCTTCCCAGTTTCTTTTATTTTTTGTCATTGCATTTTCGGTTTCTCTTAGGTTGTGTTTGGATCAAGAAAAAAATTAAAAAAAAAAATATAGTCCGAATTGGAACTTAATGTTACTACTGCCATGTAATGACCATCCCATTTTTCTCTCTAATGGTACGTTAATAATCGTCAATCATTTATACACAAATTAGAGTGCTATTTTACCTCAAATATTAAATATTCTTCAAACATTAATATTACACTGTCTCCAAAAATAATTAATACAAAATAAAATAAAATCTTAAATCTCCAATTCTTTCACCCAACTCATCTCGTACTACCCGAACTCCCACTTCAACTTGAAAAATAAATTAAGATTGGAAGTATACAATATGACGAGAATATGCGCAATTCAATAATTGCTCAACAGCAAATCTAGAAGAGCTCAACGAATCATCAAAACGTGGAAGGACCTCATACTCGATCTTTCTTGGTACATTACTGGTGGCCGGCCTCACTTACATCTCTAGCTCTTTTGGTTTTTCTAATCCTTAGTAGAGTTTTTGACGGGTCCGCCCAGTAAATAAACAAATCCATTCCATAGCATTTAGCCATCACACAATAATATCATACTGATCATGATTTCAATAAAATACCATGGACTTTAACAGGGAGCACACATATTCAAGAATAATACAAAATCAAATATTTTAAGTAAAGTACTCCGGAATTTATGAAACATATTGTATACCCCAACTTATCTCAAATCAGAATTGAGACCATTAGATATGCTGATGTGTTAGCCATAAATAACATACAATAATTTTTTCCGATCAGATATCATCTCACTGTTAATGTCACATTCTAACTCTCACGATTATAACTAACCATACCATATAATTTTTCTTTTATCTCCCAAATTTTATTTCTTTCTCCCTCTCTGTTCGTGTCTCTCTTTTAGTTAATCTCTCTCACTTTCTCTGTCCTCTCTCTCTTTACGCACACACATATATATAAGCACACATATATATATATATAAAGGCACCATGCGGTGGCTCATCTCTCATCATATATTGGCATGTGGTCATTTTTGCTCCACATATCATACAAAATTTACTACCTTATGCGGTGTATCTAAGATGAAGAGAAAGAACCAGCAGGAAATAACCGAACACTTCGAAAAAGAATAGGATAAATAACGGTATTTTCGCACATTATGTCTAAAATTCAATTTGAAAAATTATTTTAGAAAAATATTCAAAAAATACCGTAATCTTAGATAAATGTGGAGATCATAAATGTATATAAAAAATATGATGGAGGAGGCGGGATATTACATGTCACCACTACCACCACGTCTATTGTCATCATCGTCCTGCCACAATTCATATATTTTATTTTCTGTTGTTTAAAATATTAAGCCATCATATACAATAGATAAATTTTATTGTTAATGTTTTTCAACAGTGAACATTTAGTTAAAAAAATTTTTATGTTTGCACCGCCACCACCATACACAATAGAAAGAATTTATTTTTGAATAATAACTTTTTTTTTGCTGAAAAAGCTGTATGTGGAAGCTGAAAAAGTCATTAGTGGCCAGTGATTAGCCAAAAAAAATCGTCGTCGGGTGGTGACCGAAGTTCGCAGTGAAAGTGAGTGATAGGGTTGCCATAAGAAATTGTGCGGGGTGTAAAAAATAACGAGTAATTTTTTTAAATTGGACAAATAAAGCTTTGACATTAGGAATTTTTTAGACGGCTTAATAGTATTAAAAGGAGGGGTGGGATGGAGGTTTCGCCGAACTCACGTTTAATTTTTCAATTCCTCT
>BRYE01000007.1:2435000-2437500 GCA_030159115.1 Actinidia arguta var. hypoleuca
AGTCTCACACTAGAAATGAGATCCATATGATGTGAGACGGTTATATGTAGAATTTGAAAGTTGTGCATATGCTTGTGTTTTTCTTTTCTTTTATAGAGTAGCTATGAATAAGCGTGTAGCATAGAAAATTAGAGGGAGGTATTTTTGTGGATACTCATAAACTCTGTTGTTCATTTGGTACACATTTTTGTGATGTGAATTGTAATGAATATTTGTGAGTTACGACTTTTTGTTATATTAGTTATGTGTTAATTTTTGAGCAGTTACGAATGAGTTTGTATGATAATGAATTGAAATCTTATGAATTATTCTGGCTAACTATAAAATATCTATATCCGTGATAAAGTACAAGGATACAATTGGTACTTCTCAAAATTATAGGGATCATATTGGCATTCCAAATTTGTCACGAATGTGAAATTCTGGGGAGCTTCTAAATACAAACCAATTTAGTTTCAGTACAAACCAAAAAATCAATTTCTTTTTGTTACAATCTTAACCCCAAATGAAATTACCATGAAAGACAAACATTTCTTAGCACACCCACCCTTTTTTCAACAAACCCACCCACACCCTCCATCTCTACCGGTCATCACCACAATCCATCCTAACCAGAACCGCCATCATCCCCGGCGCCAAAACCACCTCGAGATTGATGCTTTCGCTGCCATCACGGCCCAAAAAAATGCTGAGATCTCGACGTCGAACCGGTTCGCTTGCTGCTCCTCATCACCACCGGATGTGCCCACCCGAAATCGGGAACTGCAGCGGTGTAACCATGTCTTGGACTCTTGGTGCGTCAACTGTTAATTAGAAAAATACAATGGATTTTGTTTCTGGGTTTTTTGGATTTAGGTGATTAGAGAAGAGAACATGGTTAAGAAAGGAAGGCTATGGGCTGGTGGTGGGTGGCGGTGGGAAGAGGTGAAGGATGGTGGTGGTGGGGTGAATGACAGTATGCCTAGCCCGGATTTGGGAGAGTGAAAATGAGGGTAGAATTGGAAATAAGTGGGTTATATTGAGATAAAATTAATAACATTAAATTAATATGATTTGTAGAAATGAGTTTTTCCTGATAGTTTTGGTTTGCTTTAGAAGCTCCCAAAATTCTGACTTTACAAAAGCGGATTGGAAAGCTACTGACCCACCCACGTCCTTCAAAAGGACTTTTAAGACGTGGAACTTCCGCTACAAGTCTGTTTTAACCAAACTTTCAACAAGATTACCGTTCAAGACCGGCTTCCAAAGCTAGGAAGTACTTTTAGAAGTCACGTCAAACACCTTGTCTGTTTTAACCAAACTTTCAACAAACACTGCAGATTACCGTTCAAGACCCGCTTTCAAAGCCAAGAAGAAGCACTTTTAAAAGTCATATCAAACACCATTTGTATGAAATATTTGTTGGAGCAATAAAAGTGCAAATAAGTTAATTATTGAAAAGAAAAAGTCAAAAAACGTAAAATTTGAGGTTTTAAAAACTATTTTTGTTTTGAATTTTTTAAAGCTATTTTTAAGAAGTAAAGAAAAGTATAACGAAAGTTGTGTCAGCTGTGCTCTAACAAAAATTTTAGACTGGTTGGATCAATAATTTAGTGAAAAAAATAAAATAAAATAAAAAAGTTAAATGATTCAATGGTTCCCAACTATTGAGTCATCTATCTTTTTTATTTATTTATTTTTCTTATTAAATCTTGAATCCAAACACAGCTTTAATATAAAAAAAGATGCAGCTAATAAGCAACGAGAGCACTTTTTTCTGACATTTGGTATTTAAAGCTAGCATTCTCTTCAAGATCGACTTATTACTTTAATGAAATACTCATGATTATCTTAGTATTCGAAAAGTTTCATTAAGAATATAATGTAGAATAATAATAATATCTTGCTACATTTTTGATGATGTAAAATAAAGGTAAAATTGAACTTGTGATGTGTGGCATTCCTCAATTATTAAATTAAGTTCGATGACTAATTGAAAGAGAGACGGTGTTGACCCGCAAATTTAATTTTGTTCAGTCATATAAATTATACGTGAATATACATCATTTTCACTTCTCATCAATTAATTTTGTAGGACCCATTACATGTGGTTTAACAATAAATTTTGCCCAAGGGTCTAAAAATATCATAGAGTTTTTAGATGTATTAGTCTAACAATATCATTGAAGTGCTGCCAATGGTCGGTGGAAAATAAAGACAATGGAGGTTTTGCCCTGCCATCATAATGTGACTTGGGGGAATCTATCAACCAACCACCTCTCTATCATGGTGAAATAATTTTACACTGCTCCGTTCTAATTTGTTTGTCTTTTTTTTTTATTTTTTATATTCATGTATTTTTTTTGAATTAATAAATAATATATTTACGTGAATAATTTTGTTAATATTTTTTACGCAAATCAAAAGATCTAAATTACTTATTGTAGACAAGTTTTTCAAAATCATCAAAAATAATATACATTAGAAATATAGAAGATTTTTTGAGATTTTCAGAATAATT
>BRYE01000007.1:2442500-2447500 GCA_030159115.1 Actinidia arguta var. hypoleuca
CGTCATTTCATGTAACCCATTCCAAACACCACATAAAATCTATAATACAAATCATAATTACGTTTAAATTTTAAATTTATCTCTCACTATCCATGATTAAAATTTATTTGAATTAATTTAATTGCTAAGATTTCGCCTAAAATTATCACTTCTTTCTTCGCAAAAGGTGTGAGACCCACATATTTTTATCCTATAAACAAAATGTAATTTTTCTTTTTACATAATACCCGTAAACACTGACAATTATTAATACTGGCCTAAAATTGAACAAATATGATTTGTTAAATATGCCGCAATATAAAATAGTAGGAAGTCAACATTAATAGTATCAGTTAAAGTAGTAAGATCATTTCATTGGATTGCTTGTTTGCTACATATTTCATGCTTTGAATAACCGCACACCACCAAGAATCCTCCGCCAGTTCTCTTTCGAAATCTCATTGCCTCTCTCTCTCTCTCTCTCAAAGCAATGGACTCCAGCACCATCGAAATAACTCACGAGTTCCTGCCATTTTTTCGAGTACACAAAGACGGCCGCATCCAGCGCTTCAAACCCTTCATCTACGTGCCCCCAACCGTCGATCCTCAAACCGGCGTCATTTCCAAGGACGTCACGATCACCCCAGAAATTGATCTCAAGGCTCGTATCTTCATGCCCGAAATCAACGGCCAAGATCAAAAGCTCCCCCTTGTCTTACACTTCCACGGGGGAGGCTTCTGCATCGGATCACCCTTCGACGCTATCGTCTATTCATTGCTCACCTCTCTCGCCTCCAAAGCTCGTGCGATCGTCGTTTCCGTCGACTACAGGCTCGCCCCAGAGCACCCCCTCCCGATCGCCTACGATGACTCGTGGTCCGCGTTGCAGTGGATTGTCGCCCACGCAACCGGGAAAGGGCCCGACTCGTGGCTAAACCAGCACGCTGACTTTGGGCGGGTTTTCCTGGGGGGCGAGAGTGCCGGAGCAAACCTAGCCCACCATGTGGCAGTCCGGGTCGGGTCGTCGGGGTTTGATGCTTTCCGGGTTCACGGGTTGTTTCTAGTGCACGCGTACTTTGTGGATCATGAGCCAGACGAGTTCACCCCGATGATTCGGTATTTGTACCCGGGAAGCAGCGGGTTGGACGATGACCCAAAATTGAGTCCGAAGGCTGATCCGGTTTTGGGTAAAATGGGTTGCTCCAAGGTGATGGTTTGTGTGGCGGGGAAGGATTTGTTGAAACCAAGAGGTGAAGATTATTGTGAGATCTTGAAGAATCGTGGTTGGGAAGGGACTGTGGAATTGGTGGAGAGTGAGGGAGAGAACCATTGTTTCCATTTGTTTAATCCCCCAAATGAAAAGGCTGTGGTTTTGATGCAAACCTTGGCTTCTTTCATAAATCAAGATTGATACAATTCCATTGGTTTGGAAAGTAATAAAATTAGTATTCCTCCCTTGTGTCAATATAGATACTTCTACCATCCCAATTTATTTGTTTTCAAAAATTTAAACTTTTTAAAATTACTTTTCAACAATTTAAAATAGGAGTTCTTTGAAGAACTATTGCCCGCGGGATTTCTTGTCAAGAGGAGAAGATTGTATAAGGTGAAAGAGAGAAAGAATATGAGGGCAAAGTTGTCATTTAGCTTCATATCTTTACATACTAATGACTCTTATACATGTTGTAAAACTTGACATATCTCTCACACACTCAGACTCGACTCCGCCAAATATTTATCATTCAAATAAAAACAAATCTAATTAACCTTCTAAATTCCACCTCTCTCAAACTATGAATAAACTACTAATAAATCATTTATTAAGTAATATATATATATATATATATATATATATATGGTCATGCATATATAAACACACATCCACACATACTTGGTAGGGCCAGGATATTTTTGAAATCTACCTCTATACCTCAAACATAATTAGAATCAAAACCACTGACGAAATTTTGAGAAAGACTCCCCGGAGAGTCGACGATGCTACTAACGTAGTCTCCCCTCCCCCCTCTCTCAACTACTTTTGGTAATTAAATCGTATTTTATAATCAATCAACCTCGCCCATGACACAATTCCCATTAAACAATAAAGAATCATTTCAAATTAATGTTCAAATTAGACCAAGAATTTTAATTGCTCTGAATAAAATAGTTTACATTGGCCTATGTGCCAAATATTTATCATTCGAATAAAACACAAATCCAATTAACCTTCTAAATTCCACCTCTCTCAAACCATGAATAAACTGCTAATAAATCAACTAAGATTTCAGTCATATATATACATGGCCATGCATATATAAACACACATCCACACATACTCGGTAGGGCCGGAGTTTGTTGAAATCCACCTCTAAACCTCAAACATAATCAAAATCAGATCCACCGGATAAATTTTGAGAAAGACTCACTGGATAGTCGAAAATGCAACTAGCATAGTCTCCCCTTCTCTCAACTACTTTTGGTAGTTAAATTGTATTTTATCGTCAACCAACCTCACCCATGACACAATTCTCATTAAACAATTAAGAATCATTTTAAATTAATGTTCAAATTAGACCAAGATTTTTAAATGCTCCGAATAAAATAGTTTACATTGGCCTCTGTGCCAAAGACCGGATCTTTAACACACAGTGATCCTCCCCACTTGGTTTACCCCGCCCAATAGGTGCCCATATATAGCAGCACACCACTTGTTGGTGGCTAGCTAAAACATCACAATTAGGAAAACGCTTTGATCCCCTTATAGAGACGTGCATTAACTCCTCGAACACTCTAAAATATTTAATAAAGATTTAGGCTTCTTCTCTTCTCCATCGTGTTTTAGAATTTTCAATGTATTAGTTGAGTGGAATCTTCTCCATCCTTCCAGAATCTTCTTGAACATTATAGGATCTCCTGAAATTCTCTAGGGGAAAAGAGATCGAGCAGCAAATTGTAAGTTTGGGTTTGCATTATGCTCTCTCATTTTGTTTTATGTTGTAATCATTCTCTTGTATTTGGTTGACCCATATTGCAATTTGTTCGCATTTCTCGCTCATGGGGGAAACAATCAACGGGTTACGTAAGCAAAAATAAATTTCCCTAAGGTTTAGATTTGATACAGATTTCCCCCTCATCTTTTGACAATTTCAAAAACCTCTCCTGAGATTCATGGCACTTTCCCTCCTCTATTTGTTGCAATTAAGTCAATGATCAACTAAAAGCATTTGATGATGTCAGCATACAAATTTGACAAAAGCTCTATTTGATAATGCTTAAAAACTAACTTTTTTTTAAGTTTGCTATAAAAAAAAATTAAACTTTTTTTATTTTTTTGCTTTTCTGATTTTATTTTAGCAAAAAGTAAGTAAAAAAATAAAAAAGTCAATTTTTTTTTGACTTTTTTGTTTATAAACTTAAAAAAAATAACCGAAAAACTAATATCAAAGAGTCAAAATATCAAATTTAATCTTCAAAATACTCTTAATTAAAAAAAAGAACATTTGCTTTTTTTCTCTCCCTCTCTCTCTCCATCCTTTTGGTCTCCAAACACAAAACCCTCACAATCCCCGACCCTAATTCTATATACTCCATAACTCATAAGGATACATATGCTGATTGAGTATTTGATTTGAGAGATCACGTAGAGTGTATATCTAGTATCTACAAGGAGGAAGGGTGTCGGTCTGCCGATCGAAAAGGGTTGTGGTAATTGCTAAGTTCCTCTGTGTATATAGTTGTGTATATATATGTATATTTATGTATATATGTTGGTATATATCTGTATCTATACATATATGTATATACATATATATCTATATGTATACACAAATCATCATCAATGTTATCCGTGTGTGAGTGAGTGAGTGAGAGAGAGAGAAATGATGTTTCTGCGAGAAGGGGTTGAGAGGGGAGGGGTAGCGGCCGTAGGTTTGACGGAAGCAGAGATTTGAGACTGAAAATTGTTGGCAAAAAATATTTGGATGAATGACGATGTCTTCAAATACAGTACACTTCAAGGCACATTACTGCGTCGCTTTTTTAAAGACAGTATTTGCCTCCACCAGATGGTGTGCACGAGTTAGAGCAAATCTGCTTTCAAGATACAATGAAATTCGAACCTAGATTCTTACTGTTCTTGTTTGCACAAACCGAAAAGTCAAAATATCTGCGTAAATTATAACAAGAGAATCAAGAACCTCTAAGTTTTGTTTCTGCAAATTAACAAAATCTTAGAAATATAGAATTAATCAATCTTTCTTTTTTAAATATTTTTGATTTTCTGATGTCAAAAATATACTAAGAGGTGGTCTATTTATAAGCTATCACACACCCCTTCAATCACAACCTTTCGCGTAGAGTTGTAACTGTTTGATCAATTCGAATGGTCACAACCTTTTAGATTAAATTATATCCGTTGGATCACGCTGTTATGATCGCGCAACCCTTTGAACCATCGCATTCTTTGGTCCACGCGAGCGCCACGTCATCACCAACAGTCATCTGATTCGACCGCCACGCAAACGTTACGTCACTGCCAGTTGCCAAGTTGCAATAAGAAAGGGCGCCTAAAAGGCGACTGGCACTGACGTGCTAAGTGCAAAGTGCGCCATTAAAGAGCCACACAGCCCACTGCGACACGCGTGCGGTGAGGGTGCGGGTCCGGATTGGCTTCGCTGTTTTATGGTGCGGAGCACCATAGCATAGCTCATATAGATTCAAATATATTTAATAATTTAAATATTTTTTTATTTATAAAAAAATAATTTTTTTATATCTAACCAACGTGCGACAATCCCCACATGCAAAAATGAGTATTCTAAATAAATAAAGAATTTTTTTTAAAAATTTAAAACTAACCCCCTTAATATTTTAAAAATTTCTAACAAAAATCAACATAGGTATGGGCCGTATGGCTAAAATACGGACCCCAGAATCAGAATCCTGACGAATCTGAACCAACTCGTTCCTCTTGTACGATCCAGCCACCATTTCGGCATTTGCCTCCATTTCTTAATTCAAGA
>BRYE01000007.1:2507500-2512500 GCA_030159115.1 Actinidia arguta var. hypoleuca
ATCACTTCGCACTTTTACCTTTCTTCATAAAATTTCTCAGTAACCAGCAAATAGCAAGTAATTCAAAACAGAAATCAAATCTCCATTTGAGGATCGCAACGAAGCCGCCGATCGATTTCTTCAGGAGACACAGGCGACGAGTTGAGGCACATCATGGGTAGCGGAAGAGCGTCGCCGTCGTCGGCCAAGTAGGTTTCCCCGCTCCGCGACCAACGCCTCTCTCTCGCATGGCACGGGTTAGAAATTAGAATACTTGTGTATATATATTGTATGAAATCTGGATAGCACGGATATTTTTCCTCTTCTTCCTTTTTCTTGGGTTTTAATTCTACTTCAGTGACACTTCAAGCAAAATTGGGCATAAGGCTCTGTTTTGAGTAACTTTTTTTGAGTTTATATAGTTTTTGTTTTCGAGTTTTCGAGTTTTTAGTGAATTTGTTTTATCGTTTGACCAGAATTTTGTATTTTTTCGATTCTTCCTAAGGGAGGGGACTGAAAATGCAAAAGTTTTTATCTAATTTCGAAAAAAAATCATTAAACACAAAATAAATTATTTTTACTCGAAAAAATTATATAAAATTGATTTATTTTTATCTTTTAACGAATCTTTTCAACATTAAGTTAAAATTTTAACATTTTTAGACTCATCTCGTCAAGAATAACCGAAAAAATATAAATTTTTGACCGAAAATAAAATAATTCACTAAAAACGAAAAACTCAAAAACCGAAACAACTATATAAACTCAAAAAAGTTATCCCAAACGGGCTGGTGTCACATGGAAGGCACAATTATGTTATGTTTGAGATGCATTGAAAATTAACTAACCAACTATTAGAAGCTTTGCATTAGCAAATAGATGAGGTAAATTTTAGGTAATGTATTAGATAAAACATTCATTACAACTAGCATCGGTGTTTCGAGTGTAGTTGAACCAGCTTTATGATGCTAAAACTTGTGAAATTAGAAGTATCCAACATATAGACCATCCAAATTCGAAGAGGGAAATTGTGGTGTCTCTCTCTCTCTCTGCTAACCCTCCGTCGCGATCTTCTTTGTCCTCCAACCTTACAATCTCATTTGAGTCTAAAACTCCCCAATTACCTCGCAACCACTTCAGAAAGATCCGTCAGCAACGTTGCCTATGACAAATTATTTTTGGGAGAAACCCTGAAGAAAAACATCATAAGTTATTAGCTAAAAGTTATTTAAAAAAGGTAAGTCTCAAAGTAGGCGTTCATTTTTCGTTCCAATAATAGCGGAACAAGGTTATGTGGCATCATTGAAAGAGGCACGTGGACCTTATAGCATATGAAAGGAAAGATCAAATTGACACTTGATCTAAAGTGTGTAGGGTGCAAAGTGAGATTTCATTGAAAGTGTAGAGGTAAAATGGGTATACATATAGGTCAGATTGGATAACATCTGAATCCCATCCGAAAAAATCTGAATTTATTAACAAAAATCAAATTCGAAATACTTATAATTCAAATCCGATTGATCCATATTTCTCTAATCAGACTAGGATATCCAAATTCGGTCCACTTTTTGAGCTCAAGCAAAAAATTCCATACTTCTTGGGTAATTTTAAAAAGAAAAAAAAAGGATCAGAATGGAATTTCTGGATCTAATATCCATGTAAAACAGATTTGGATTAAAATAAAAAGATTTATCAAATACGGATTTGGACTTTTACGGATCTGATCCGAATTTGATCAATTGACATGCCTAGTTTACAAACAATAAAGTTTAATATGCTTTCGAGCAAGTTCTTACTAGAAAGTGAAAAATCAAAGTGGAGAGAGCCGTTCTTACCGAAGATTTATGTCATTTTTGTTTGCCAGGGAACTGGGTACGATTCCGCTGAGGTGGTTATTTTGCAGAAATCTGCCAAGCAAATCACGTAATCGGCTAAGTGAGCAATGGTCAAGCAGCTCTATTAGGTTATCAAATTTCTCTTATCGTTGCTACAAAATTTAGAAACATACACTTCGTGTAGTTGAGGAAGCTGACCCAACGAATCGGGGATGGGTCCTTCGAGTTGGTTACCCTCCAAATGCCTTGGTTTGGTCACGAACAAAGCCAAATCAGCCGTTGCCGTTAAGTATAACAAAAGCTCAATTAAGATGACAATGTGAATAGGAACTTACAAAATTTCTAGTGCCTTCAAAGAACCCATTTTTGGGATTGAACCTGAGAGCTTATTGCCTCCAAGAAAACTGCAAGTAAAATACACCAATCAATGGACTTACTACAAATTGAATGACACTGAGGTTGTGTTTGGATTAATGGATAGATTTATCGAAGGAAAAGAAAATGACTTCCCATCTTTTCCTTTATGTCTTCTTTCTTCCCATAAATCTCTCTACAAATTCAGCATACAAACAACACATAAATCAATCAAAGTAAGGCTAGGGCCGAGTGCTTACAGACTCTTAAGTGCAGTTAAATTGTCTAAGGTATCAGACAGCTCCCCAGTGAGCCCAACACTTGTTAGATTCCTTCATAAAACAAGAAACAAAGCACTGGAATCAACACTATAGTCGAAATTAAACCGTATACTTATTTGTTACCTGAAAAATTACTTTCCTAAAATTAATTTGACTCCAAAAATGAGTATCCTGTTTTGTTGATCAACTCACAAGTGCATATATGAAGCACTGTCTTAAAAGATCTCGGTTCCTTCCAAAGGTTTTAAATAATGGCCGATACCTAATGTACCAGTAGTTACGTAGGGAGATTTTGGCCCTCCGATACATAAATTTCCTAAAACATAGGCCGATATTATCTTATATTGGCCGAAACATGGTTGTATCACTGATACTGATACTGTTACCACTATTAGTGATTTAAAACCCTCGACTTCCTTCGGTAACTCTAATCAACTTACAGAGAAACGACTCGAGCATATCTTCCTTGATCAGAACACATAACTCCCGTTATGAATTTTCTTTCTGTAGACATGGATCTCCATACCAATCTGAAGGCGGGTTATCAAATCTTCTTGCCAATTCTTCTATAGCTATCAGTGCAAAGTACCCAAACAAATAAACTCAGCAAGAAAATATTTTACCTATAAATTGAAGCACAAAGGTTGTGTTTGGACGAAAGATTTGGTGAGAAAAAAGGAAACAGAAACGTTGGTGAATCTGACAGTCATGAGAATCCTCTAACTTTTTCATTTTCATTTTCTTTTTCTCCACCAAACCCTTGATCCAAATACTGCCAAAGAGAAATGAAAAAATTGGGGATACCATCTCTAGTGAGAGTCCCCCTTCCCAAAGGAAAAATCTGAAGAATTTCCCCGGCGTTGATCACTGGCCCCACCGGCGAATCACTCTTGGGAGTCAACACAATCTCGGTATGTCCAGAGAGCAGCCATTGTCCCGTGTAGACAGTCACTCCGTTCGTGGTCACATTGATGTCATTATAGAAGTCCTTCCCGTTCACGGTAACACTGAAAACTCTCCAGCTATAAAGGCTTGGGCTACGATTGTCTTGGAAGTAAAGGGCAACATAGTAGTCACCTTCCGGGAGTGCAAATGGCGGCCACTTGATTGTGAGTGTCTTCCCTCGGCTTGTAGTGAGGGCGGTTGACAAGGCCTTCGATGGAGGAATGTTCCAAAAGTGTGAAGGAGTTGCGTTAGATTGGCAGACCACAACGGGATTATTATCCGTGAACGGTTGCCAGAAGCGGTTAAATTGATCATCTGGAAAACTAGTTTGATGTATTCAATAGTCACTATCAGAAATCAATCTAACATCTTTCTATAAACATCAAAAACTAAAATGCAATGCCAAACAAGAAATGATTGTTAATGTTCTTTATAGCTTCGCAATAACTAGATTATGTGGCCTCTGCCCTTTAGCCTATGTAAAATTGCCTGCCCATGGTACTCTCTAATGGTGAACTTAAGGACTCATGAGACAACTTACTAACCCATATATATAACAAGGACCTGGTTTCTCTCAAGTCCAACAATTGGACTGCACCGGTGCAGTTCAAGTATTTTGGGTTCCGTTTTTACTCATTTTGATGATCTCATATCAAAGACTCCGTCGTAAAGATCATAACTGTAAAAAAATCACCTTGATTAGACATAGATCAGTATTTGTTCATTACTGTTTTATAACTTAATAAATGAGTGTGACACACAAGATTATATCAATTTATCTTGATATAAATCGATATTGATCGACAATTGATTTGTACTTGAGCAACGTGAATTTTTAAATTTCAAAACATGAAGGGTGAGGGATCTCTGTCCTCAAATACTTTTATCTCTGCGTCCCATATCCCAATACATAAGCAATTGCCGATATGGTTAAAATCTCAAAACACGTGAATTTTGAGACACATTTTTGTGGCTGCCAATGTATTACAATTAGAGGCGGTATTAGGTTCAAGTCTCGTCCCCTAATTATCTATTCATGCAACTTGATCAATTAGAGTGTTTCAAGTTACTTTACCTAATGGTATCCCCATCAAAACCAAAGCTATTCCGAGCAACAGTGGCCAAGCCGTACTTTCCAAAATCCGTCGAGTTATAAACCGAGTCTTCCAAAGACAGCAATTCGACAGCCGAGATAAAAGGGGCTCGCTGACCCCGTGTGCTCGTTCCTCGCCAGGCACACACTCAGCGTCTTCGCTTGAGCAGTGACAATAATCTCATAATACGAGCTAAGCCCATCGGCATAATCCCCCTTGGTATTCACAGTACTCCACTTGGTTCCATCAACGATCTGATCGAACACAGGTGGTTCCTCCTCTCCGTCGAAGCCTCCGAGAAACTTCCCACCTTTGATCACGGGAAATGTGTAGCAATATTTCCGGGCTGATGTGTCTGGGAAGTACGTCAGAGTGGACAATATTGGAAGAATACCTGATTGGTTGACGGTTGATTTGTTTCCGCCGGATACGAACCCTTCATCGGGTATGTATTTCAGGCTGCCTTGCACACTTTCGGTCGACGCGCCACAGCTCAACAAGAACCCCTGCAT
>BRYE01000007.1:2522500-2535000 GCA_030159115.1 Actinidia arguta var. hypoleuca
GACCTTAACATCTCGACCGTTTGTCAACTTTTTGGATTTTCACTGTAGGCCTTGACACGCCTTCCGTGTATACCGTTTTCATGTAGGACTTTTAAGTTTTGTCTACTTTTCAGACTTTCACCGTAGGCCTTGACATACCTTCCGTGTATACCTTTGCCATTTAAGACTTTCAAAATAAGTTAATACGTAACATTGACTCTTTTTTTTATGTTTTTAATACATTTTTTATTAAATACCTAAATTACCTCTATATAATAAGAAAGATCTAGAAGAAGCTAAATATTACTTGAAGTGATAAGAGTATTAATAAAATATATTTAATGAAAAAACTAAGTACAAACACTATTACCAATTTTTTAATAAATTTTATGGAAGTTATTTCGGTGGAATGCTGTGATAGCCACATTTTTTTAAACGTAATTTTTGGGTAGATAAAAAAATGTTACGATCAAATTAATTTTTAATAGGCATTAAGATTTCACGGATGGAATTGTGACACATTAGGACTATTTTGGCCTTACTTTTTTTATAAATTAAAATTTTATACTTTTTTTGAGTTAATTTGATATTAGTGACGTTTTGATAAAAGCATTATTTTTCAAATTTACCATATATTTTATAAAATGGTGGGTTAACTTCTCACTCAAACCTATACAAACTCTAGAATTCACGCAATTTTTTGGCCTAAGGGCAATTAGAAAGTTGTAATTTTTTTTGTTCTTCTTGACGATAACAAATATATAAAAAATTATTTAATTTAAAAATATTATTAAAGATTAAAATAAATATTTTTATCCCAGAAAAAACTAAAATAATTTTTTTTCATCTTTAATAAAAAAGATTTAAATTAGATAAAAAAATTTATATTTTCGAAATTCTCTAGTAAAGGAAAACAAAAATAGTATAAAATTTTGATCAAATGATATTTTTTTTTTTACTAAAGATAAAAACACTCGAAAACTAAAAAACCAAAAAAATTAAAAAATTCAATACTCCAAACTGAGCCTAATTAACAATTTAAAGTGGTTGATTGAAAATTTTGAAGGTTCATGTTAAAAGAGAACTTGTTAAACGACACCGCCTATTTGAAGTTCAAATGTTTGGATTATATTGTGAAGTTCAAGCATTTTGAACCTTATTTTGAGTCTATTTAACAATTTAAGTAGTTGAGATCAATACTGTATAAAATTATGTTAATTAGATCGATATAAAACGATATCTATTTCGTATTATTTTATAACTTAATAAATAAATATGACACACAAAATTATACACGTTTATCTTAATATAAATTAATTTTGATCAGCCATTGATTTGTATCCAATCAATGTATTTTTTATAATATAAAATTTTTTAATAAAATTTATACTGTGAATGATTTAATTATTAAAATGAATTTAAAACATAATCCAAAATACCACGTGCTAGGAGATTAGCAGCACGTGGGCTTAAAAAAGTATTTTTTTTCCTGATTGTCATACGCCACGTACTAGGCGGTCGTCTCGTAGCGAACCCTTTTAGCCTTTTCGTAGTGTGCCAAGAATTTGGAAACAAATACCAAATCATCACTGTCACTTAGCATTTTCGTAGTGTGGAAAGAATTTGGAAACAACAAGTATCACGTCATCATTGTGACGAGATAATCATAATGGAATTATAAATTGTTCTGTTTGGATTAAATTATAAGATATACCTTAGAGTTTTAAACTATCTTCAAACTACATTTTAAGTTCTTAATTTTTTTTAACACCACAAACTTTTTAAACTCTATTAATAAGAATTTCAATTCATGTCTGTATAATATTGCTTGATAGAGTAAAAAATGTACACCTATTTTAAACAAATAAATATTTCTTACAAAAAATTTAAAAATTTGACTAATTTATAACAAAACTGTAAGATTTTTTTTTCTTATTAAAATCATATAATCTTTATTTGTTTGATGTGTAAAAGTAATATTCTTCTCTCTCTCCTTAGATACATAACCAAAATATCATTTTTAGTTGGTCGGTTGAGTTTTTTAACAAAAAAACAAATAAAGAATTTACCAAAAGTACTACATGCTTATTTTTAGTTATAAATAATATTTTTATTCCACTTTTTACTTGTAATCCAAAAATAAAAAACCTAGTTTTTTAACTATCTCATACAGGAAAAAAAAATCATTATAACAGTGGTTCCACATCATCGCTGCCATGTGATAATCATAATCGAATTATAAACTATCATATTTGCATAAATTTTAACATGATAATTGTTGATTTTTTAATAGAGATAATTGTATTCACCATCTATAATTTTTTTATCTTATTTGTAGATTTATTATTGATTGGTTAAACTACGTCATTAATGCCACGTGATTTAACAGTTGCATTGAAGATTTACTAAACGAATAGGGCCTAAGCAAATGATTATAAAACTGTGTTTTGATTAAAGATTTGGTAGAGGTAAAAAAACAAAGAAAAGGTAACAATTTTTTTCTTCTTAAGATTTCTTTTTTCCTTCAATCTCTGTTTAGCAAAACTATCAATCTCTTTTAATTAAACTTTTATACTTTTATAGGTTAATTTGATTTTAGTGATGTTTTGATAAAAGCATTATTTTTTTAAGTTAACTTCCCACTCAAACCCATTTATCTTAATATAAATTAATTTTGATCAACTATTGATTTGTATCAAATTCGAAAATCCTTATAATCCGAATCCGATTGATCTATTAGATTTGAATATCCTATTTCGGTCCACTTTTTGAACCCAATCCAAAAATTCCATACTTCTTGGGTTATTTTAAAAAAAAAAAGTAAAAAGAAAAATGGATCGGAATGGGATTTCCGGATCTAATATCTATTTAAAACGGAATTGGATTTGGATTAAAATAAACAGCTATTGATTTGTATCAACTTCTTCTTTTTTTGTTTTTAATACAATTTTTTATTAAATACCTCAATTACCACTATATAATAAGAAAGATCTAGAAGCTAAATATTACTTAAAATGATAAGAGTATTATTATAGTTTTATATAATAAAGACAAAATAAAATATATTTAATAAAAAAACAGAGTACAAAGACTATTACAATTTTTTTAATAAGTTTTATGGAAGTTATTTCGGTGGAATGATATGATAGCCACATTTTTTTAAACTTAAGTTTTGGGTAGAGAAAAAAATGTTACCATCAAATTAATCTATAATAGGTATCAAGATTTCACAGATGGAATGGTGACACATTAGGACTATTTTGGCCTTGCTTTTTTTTTTTAATTAAAATTTTATACTTTTTTGAGTTAATTTAATTTTAGTGACGTTTTGATAAAAGAATTATT
Organism: Actinidia arguta var. hypoleuca; assembly: GCA_030159115.1. NCBI lineage: Eukaryota > Viridiplantae > Streptophyta > Magnoliopsida > Ericales > Actinidiaceae > Actinidia > Actinidia arguta. The sequence goes on from BRYE01000007.1 coordinate 2,525,825, forward strand.
TTTCAAGTTTACAATATATTTTACAAAATGGTGGGTTATCTTCTCACTCAAACCTAAACAAACTTAAGAGTTCACGCAATTTCCAAAAAATAAAATAAAATATTTTTTCCCATCTTTAATAAAAAAAATTAAATTAGATAAAAAAAATTATATTTTTGAAATCCTCTCGTCAAGAAGATTTTTTTTACTAAAGATAAAAACACTCGAAAACTAAAAAAACTAAAAAACTAAAAAATTCAATACTCCAAACTGATCCTAATTAACAATTTAAAGTGGTTGGTTGAAAATTTTGAAGGTTTATGTTAAAAGGGAACTTTTTAAGGATGAAAATGGAGTTTTGAGAAAAAGGTAAAATTTTCCGAATTCAGTTATCTGAATTCGAAATGTTACTCCATTTTGATCATCTAAAATAAAATATTGGGTTAGAGATGCTCAAAGAAAGGACACTGCTTATCTGAAGTTCAAAGGTTTGGACTATACTGTGTAGTTCAAGTATTTTGAACTTCATTTTGAGTTAATTTTGATAATTTAAGCAGTTTATAATATATATTCCGTCGTCGAGATCAATACTGTAAAAAATTATGTTAAATGGATCGATATAAAACGATATCTATTTTGTACTATTTTATAACTTAATGAATAAGTGTGGTACACAAAATTATACTCATTTATCTTAATATAAATTAATTTTAATCACCTATTAATTTGTATCTAATCAACGTAATTTTTTATAATATTAAATTTTTCAATAAAATTTATACTATAAATAATTTAATTATCTAAATGAGTACAAAACAGAATTCAAAATACCCCGTGTACTCCAATTGGACTGCATAGAAGCCTAGTACGAGGTTGGAGGAGTGAGGGTAGCAGTAGACGAAGAGAAAAGGAGGTTAAGAAAGTCTATGGAAGCCAATAAGAGAAAAAGGGTAAACGTGTCATTTAAAAAAATTAAAAATATCTTGCTTACTCACTCTGACAGGAGATTAGCAGCACGTGGGCTTATACGCCGCGTACTAGGCGGCCGTAGCGAATCCTTTTATGAGTTGACCTTAGCCTCTTTGAAGTGTGCATGGAAACAAGAAGTCCCCACAAGATGTTGATGTCAAGGAATTTGGAAACAAGAAGTCCTCACAAGATGTTGATGTCAAGGAATTAGTCCTCACAAGATGTCATCGAAGAATGAGGCTTCTTGCTTTTTAAGTCTTTAACAGTCTGTTTGGCATAAAGAGATGATCTCGAATTTGAGTTTCTCCTGATTTCTTCTTTCTTTGAGCCCACTTCTTTACTGTTTGGTAATAATTTCTCTTTCTCTGATTTCTTCTCCAATGGCCTCCAAATTCATCCATAGCCGGATATGGGACAGGGGTATTCCGTCCGTGATCACGCAGTCCTCGATGTGGTGGTGAAATGACCGTTGTGTCCTCGTTTTTGGCTGGGTGGTTACCGTTGTGCCCTCGTACCTTTTTGTCTGGTTAGAGCCCGTGAAGGTTAAGAGAGAGAGGTCAATGGATGTGTTTATAGATTGAGGATTTTTTTAAATTTGGATTAAATTGAAAGAATGAAAGAGAAAAGCAATGGATTACAGGCTCTTCTCACAATCTGCGGAGGATCCGAAGATGAGAGAGATGGACGATTTTCCCAACCCAATTAGATGAAACTCCAATGCAAACCCACATCAACAGAACACACACACACACACACTCTCTCTGTTTCAACAAAAAAAAATCTGCCCTAAGACATTAGTTAAATTACATTATTTAACCCTATGGTTTAATTTAAAATCTCAATGGTATCCTTTGCTTTCAGTTTTATCAACCAACCTTTACACTTTAGGTCAATTTTAAAATCAGCTTTTCTGCCTATTTGTTGTTCATTTAAGTGACTGAAATAAGCAATACAGACTAAATGTTAATTAATATATATTTTATCTAATTAAATAAAATTACATTTAAAATTAACAACTAATTAATGAAGTGGGGATAATTTTATCTTTTGACATCTTATCCTATCATATCCAACTTCCAAATCACCCTTCTCCAAAACACATCTAAATACCAAATTATAAATCCATCATTCTTAAAAGGTGGATCTCTCTTATTATAAATTTTCCCTCATTTCAAATTCACTCAAATCAAATCTTTCCACCACCAAACGACCTGTAATGGATCCATGGACGGTGTAGACTGTAGAGGGAAGTGTCACATAGATTTTTTGCATTTCAATGGGTCTATTCTAGGAAAAGAAAAATATGGATCTAACAAAGACTCTATTCAATGGAGAAAAAGACAAAAGAAAACAGAGAAAAAAAAAAAAATGAAAGCGCCGATTGGCCTAATCTTGTGTGTGCATGTGTTTTTTACTAAAAAAAAATCCCGATTTTTTTAATGTGTTTGCCTTGAGTTTTTTAGTTGGTCGGTTGAGTTTTTTAACAAAAAAACAAATAAAGAATTGACCCAAAGTATTACATGTTTATTTTTAATTATTTCAAACAAAATAAGTGATTTTTTTATTCCACTTTTTACTTGCAATCCAAAAATAAAAAACCTAATTTTTTAACTATCTCATATAGGGAAAAAAATTCATTACAATAATGGTACCACATCATCGCTGCCATGTGATAATCATAATTGAATTATAAACTGTCATATTTGCATAAATTTTAACATGATAATTGTTGATTTTTTAATAGAGGTAATTGTATTCACCACATATAATTTTTTATCATATTTATAGATTTATTATTGATTGGTTATACTACGTCATTAACGCCACGTGATTTAACAGTTGCATTGAATACTTCCTCAACGAATAGGGCCTAAGCAAATGATTGTAAAATTGTGTTTTGATTCAAGATTTGGTATAGGTATAAAAACAAAGGAAAGGTAACCATTTTTTTCTTCTTAACATTTCTTTTTCCTTCAATCTCTTTTAGCAAAACTATCAATCTCTTTTAATTAAACTTTTATACTTTTTTGGTTAATTTAATTTTAGAGATGTTTTGATAAAAAAAATTATTTTTTTAAGTTTACAATATATTTTAGAAATGGTGGGTTAACTTCTCACTCAAACCCATTTATCTTAATATAAATTAATTTTGATCAGCTATTGATCAGCTATTGATCCATCAGAATCGGATATCTGATTTCGGTCCACTTTTTGGACCCAATCCAAAAATTTCATACTTCTTGGGTTATTTAAATTTAATCCGTTGACATACCTAGTTTACAATCAATAAAGTTTAATATGCTTTCGAGCAAGTTCTTTTAAGTGAAAAATCAAAGTGGAGAGAGTTGTTCTTACTGAAGAGTTATGCCATTTTTGTTTGCCAGGGAACTGGGTACGATTCCGCTGAGGTGGTTATTTTGCAGAAATCTGCCAAGCAAATCACGTAATCCGCTAAGTGAGCAACGGTCAAGCAGCTCTATTAGGTTATCAAATTGCTCTTATCGTTGCTACGAAATTTAGAAACACACACTTCGCGTAGTTGAGGAAGCTGACCCAACGACTCGGGGATGGATCCTTCGAGTTGGTTACCCTCCAACTGCCTTGGTTTGGTCACGAACAAAGCCGAATCAGCCGTTGCTTTTAAGTATAACAAAAGCTCAATTAGGATGGCAATGTGAATAGGAAATTGCAAAATTTCTAGTGCCTTCAAAGAGCCCATTTTTGGGATTGAACCTGAGAGCTTATTGCCTCCAAGAAAACTGCAAGTAAAATACACCAATCAATGGACTTACTACAAATTCAACGACGCTGAGGTTGTGCTTGGATCGTGAATTTATGGACAAATTTATTGAGGGAAAATAAAATGATTTACCGTCTTTTCCTTTATGTCTTCTTTTCCCCCATAAATCTCTCTACAAATTCAGGATACAAATAAGACATAAATAAATAAAAGTCAAGCTAGGGCCGAGTACTCACAAACTCTTAAGCGCAGTTAAATTATCTAAGGTATCAGACAACTCTCCAGTGAGCCCAACACTTGTTAGATTCCTTCATAAAACAAGAAATAAAGCACTGGAATCAACACTATAATCGAAATTAAACCGTATACTTATTTGTTACCAAAAAAATTACATTCCTAAAATTAATTTGACTCCAAAAATGGGTATCCTGTTTTGTTGATCAAGTCATAAGTGCATATATGAAGCATTGTCTTAAAAGATCTCGGTTCCTTACAAAGGTTTTAAATAATGGCCGATACTTAGTGTACCAGCAGTTACGTAGGGAGATTTTGACCATTCGATATAGAAATTTCCTAATATATAGGCCGATATTGTTTTTATATCTTTCGAAACATAGTTGTATCACTGACATTGATACTGTTACCAATATCGTGAAAACCCTCGACTCCCTTCCGTAACTCTAATCCACTTACAGAGAAACGACTTGGCATATCTTCCTTGATCAGAACACATAACTTCCGTCCATGAATTTTCTTTCGGTAGACATGGATCTCCATACCAATCTGAAGGCGGGTTATCAAATCTTCTTGCCAATTCTTCTATAGCTATCACTGCAAAGAACCCAAACAAACAAACTCAGGAAGAAAATATTTTACCTAATTGAAGCGCAAAGATTGTGTTTGGACGAAGGATTTGATGAGGAAAAAAAAATAAAAACGGAAACGTTAGTGAATTTGACAGTATTGAACGATTAGATCCCCTAACTTTTTCATTTCTATTTTTTTTTTCTCCACCAAACCCTTGATCCCAATACCGCTAAAGAGAAATGAAAAAAATTAGGGATACCATCTCTAGTGAGTCCGCCTTCCCAAAGGAAAAATCTGAAGAATTTCCCCGGCGTTGATAACCGGGCCCACCGGTGAATGATTCTTGGAAGTCAACACAATATCGGTCTGTTCAGAGAGCAGCCATTGTCCCGTGTAGACAGTCATTCCGTTCGTGGTCACGTTGATGTCATTATAGAAGTCCTTCCCGTTCATGGTAACACTGAAAACTCTCCAGCTATAAAGGCTCGGGTTACGATTGTCTTGGAAGTAAAGGGCAACGTAGTAGTCGCCTTCTGGGAGTGCAAATGGTGGCAACTTGATCGTGAGTGTCTTCCCTCAGCTTGTAGTGACTAGTGAGGGCGGTTGACAAGGCCTTCGATGGAGGAATGTTCCAAAAGTGTGAACGAGTTGCGTTAGATTGGCAGACCACAACGGGATTATTATCCTTGAACGGTTGCCAGAAGCGGTTAAATTGATCATCTGGAAAACTAGTTTGATGTATTCAACAGTCACTATCAGAAACTAATCTAACATCTTCCTATAAACATCAAAAACTAAAATGCAATGCCAAACGAGAGATGATAGTTAACGTCCTTTATAACATCGCATTAACTAGATTATGTGGCCTCTGCCCTTGAGCCTATGTAAAAAAGTCTGCCCACGGTTACTGTGTAATGGTGAACTTAAGGACTCATGAGACAACTTACTAACCCATATATATAGCAAGGACCTTATTTCTCTGAACTCCAACTAATTGTACTGGTACAGTATAATTTTTGTTTTTTTTCCCATTTGATAATCCCATATTGGAGACTCAGTTGTAAAGGTCATTACTGTGAAAAAATCACGTTAATTGGACATTGATCAGTATCCATTCACTATTGATAAATAAGTGCAACACAAAAGATTATACCAATTTATTTTGATATAAATTGATATTGATTGACAATTAATTTGTATCCGAGCAACGTAAACTTTTACAGTATTAAAGTTCTAAATGAGATCTAACATAGGTCCAAAGTAGGGACTAAAATACTTGGACTTCACAGCACAATCCAAGCATGAACTACAGAGAAGCGTGCTCCTATAACAAACACGCTCTCAAAATATGAAGGGTGAGGAATCCTTTGTCCTCAAATACCTCTTTCTATGTGTTGGAATTAGGAAAATTATTTCCTTTATATAATTAGGAAGTTTCTTATTCTCCTAATTAGAAAGTTTCTTATTCTCCCATTGATTGTCTCTTTATTTTTCTTTATTCACTTTCCTAATTTAGGTTATAAGTTGTATTATATATTGAGAACCATTTGAGGAATAATATTAAGTTATTCTAAATTTCGTTTTTGATATCAGAGCCACACTGCTCTTGGTTAGCCTCTTCCGCTTCCATTGTCGGCGGTGGTTCTACTGTCCCCGGAATATTGTCTGTCGTCCAGTATATTATCCAGGATATTGTCCGCCTCTGTCACACAGCTCCCCCTTACGCAAAAAGTCACCCTCGCGCAGTCGCAGCACAACGCAGTCCCGCGCAGCTGCCGTCCAGTAGCATTCTAGCGCAGTCCAACAGCTATCCACTGCAGCCTCACATCCCAGGCAGTCGCAACACAGTCATGTTTGTTCTCACGTTTTTCTATGTCCGTAATCCGTGTGTTTGGCATGTGCCACACGTGCAGGGGCGTGCTGAATTTTTTTCCATCGGTTAAATGTGGCTCCTCTGTGCAGTCTATTGGACCCTTATTACTGCAACCATGTTTGTTCTCACATTTTTCTATATCCGTAATTCGCGTGTTTGGTGTGTGCCACATGTGCGGGGGCGTGTTGAATTTTTTCACATCGGTTAGATGTGGCCCTCTATGCAGTCTACTGGACCCTCATTGCCGCAATCATCTCTTGTCAAGCTGAGGCTCGTCGATATTTCCGCCTCAGCTTGAGGGGGAGGGTTGGAATTAGGAAGATTATTTCCTTAATATAATTAGAAAGTTTCTTATTCTCCCATTGATTGTCATTTTATTTTTCTTTATTCACTTTCCTAATTTAGGTTATAAGTTGTATTATATATTGAGAACCATTTGAGGAATTATATTATACCAAAAAGAATTATGTAAAGGCTTAAAATTTTATTCCACCAAGCTTCTCAATATATAATACAACTTATAACCTAAATTGGAAAAGTGAATAAAAAAAAATAAAGAGACAATCAATGGGAGAATAAGAAACTTTCTAATTAGGAGAATAAGAAACTTACTAATTATATTAAGGAAATAATCTTCCTAATTCCAACACTATGTGTTCCAGATCCCAATGCATAGATGACCACCGACATGGTTAGAATTTTGAAGCAAGTGAATTTCGAGACACAATTTTGCAGTTGCCAATGTATTACTATTCGAGGAGGTATTAGTTTAAGTCTTTTCCCCTAATTGTCTATTCATGCAACTCGATTGATTAGAGTGTTTCAAGTTACTTTACCTAATGGTATCCCCATCATAACCAAAGCTATTCCGAGCAAAGATGGCCAAGCCGTACTTTACAAAATCCGTTGAGTTATAAACCAAGTCTTCCAAAGACTGCAAGCTGACCCCATGTGCTCGCTCCTCGCCAGGCACACGCTCAGCGTCTTCACTTGAGCAGTGATAATAATATCATAATACGAGCTAAGCCCGTCGGCATAATCCTCCTTGGTATTCACAGTGCTCCACTTGGTTCCATCAACGATCTGATCGAACACAGGTGGTTTCTTCCCTCCGTCGAAGCCTCTATAGTAATAAGTCGTTCGAACGAGAAACTTCCCGCCTTTGATCACGGGAAATGTGTAGCAATATTGCCGGGCTGATGTGTCTGGGAAATACCTCAGAGTGGACAATATTGGAAGAATACCTGATCGGTTGACGGTTGATTGGTATCGGACGGATACGAACCCTTCATCGGGCATGTATTTCAGGCTGCCTTGCATGGTTTCGGTTGACGCGCCACAGCTCAACAGGAACCCTGCATCAAAGCTGTCATGAGTTCATAGAAACTAAACATGATTTGAGATGATTTGAACCATTTATTTTGTAGACCATCCGCTTTGTATAAATCGTCAATGGGAAAATCATTTGCCTTGTGATTTTGCCACATTTGCCTTGGGAAAACTAACAACTGAACGACATGTATCTTTTTTGAAGATCAACCATCCATTTATGATGAAATCACGTGGCTGCGATTATCAAATAGAGCTAAAATTTTCTTGAATAATCCACAAAGAAGTACCCAAAATAAACACTTTTTAATAATTTACACTTTCATACTATATAAAATTTTTAATCGGTTACAAACCGCTATAATTTATGGGTGTTAACCCTTTCAATTTCAAAAAAAATTCAAATCGTTAACATAATAAGTTTTTTTTTTTAATTTGGTTGGATCACACCCCTTTGTATCCAACCCCGTTAATGAACACATTATGGGTGCATACAAATTTAGCAACACTATATACCCTTAATTTTTATCCAGAAAAGTATCAAGAATTTAAAATGTATGAAAACAATCTATTTTGGCTGTTACCTACACACGACATTAACTTTGAATCTATACTTATATATCTCGATTTTCCTGTAAAATTTTAGGTAAAAATTCTGTATACATAGAATTAATCAATGATTCAAATTTGCATAAATAGAGAGAGATTGGTTGCCTAGAGGTGGTGGAGAGACGGCGGCGTGGACAACGAGGTGGATGCTGACGAGCCATAGGAGGAAGATGGGGAAGGACATTGTAGGGGAAGGTGTAGCAGAAAGGATTCAATTTTGGAGAGAGAGAGAGAGAGCAATTGATACTGTTGAGCTGGTCAAGTCCCTCCAATTTTTCCATAGAAAATGCATACACAATTTTTATACAGAAATAGGGAAAATTACGTTTGACCCTTATAATAAATTAAATTCTAGATTTTAAATATTTTATAAACATTTTAACTTGTCGTAATTCAAACTATCCATTAGCCCATGTAGTTTTACAACACTATGTGGTTTCTACAAAAATAATTGGAAAACAACGTTGGGCGAACTCGAGCCACTATAAGAATCCTAATTTACCAAATTTCTTCGTTAAATTCAGTATTTATTTCACCTATCTTTGGTCAATCTTAACTTTTTCTTGGATATGTACTCTAATTGTAGGGATTAAGGCTTTTAAAGGGCCTTGGTTAGTGCAAGATTATTTTTTTATGGTTTTGGCGAAAACCACTTAGTAACGTGAAGTTAATTAAATTGAGCTTACTAGATGGTTTAAATTGTGACAAATTACAAAATTTAAGGTTTAGTTAGTTAAAATTAAAAGGTCAAACTTTGGGGTGTTTTGTAATTTTTTTTAATTCTTATAAAGTAATTACGTTCAAAATAATGTAGCAGGAAATTTTTATTATTATAAAGCTTATTTTATATATCATTACTCGCCATGTACT
>BRYE01000007.1:2540000-2547500 GCA_030159115.1 Actinidia arguta var. hypoleuca
CCCACGTGCCACCAAAATGAAAATCAAACCCGAGTTTGGACAGCTGGCATTCCACCTAGTTCAATATATACTCTCTCTCTCCAGAAAAACCCCAAACACACCAACACCACACAAAACATTTGAGAGAGAGAGAGAGAGAGAGAGAGAGAGCGAGAGAGAGAGTGCTTAGGCTCGGCCGAACCAAGAGATCCGCACATAGCGGAACTTCTACGTCCCGCCACCCCCTGCAGCCGTCAAGCCTCACCCGCTAGCAGGAGGCCTCTATCATGGTTGCGCCCTCTCGTCAATCTAGGGATGGTAACGGGGCAAGTTCGTCATCCCCCACCCCTGTCCCAAACTAGTGACAAGTTGAGAATTTTCCTCCGATTAAGCTTTGTCCCATCCCGTTTAATAATTTTTTTAATTATATATATATTATATATAATTATTGATATGTATATAAAGAGAGAGTAAGGATATAACGGTATATTTTTTAAAAAAATAGAGATAATTTTGACTATTTATACATAATCGGGATAATCAAGATGGGCTAAATCCGAACCCGTCCCGATTATTAAACGGGTTATAATTTTTTTCCCTCCCCCGTTTTCGTTTCCGTTTATTGAAATCCCAAACCCTCCCTATTACGAGAGGGACCCGAAATAATCGGGTCAAATTATCATCCCTACGTCAGTCATTTCCGGCTCCACATCATTGCACGACACGGGTCCACATTTCCTACCCTTTATTCTGGAACCCAACACGTGTCAATTCCGCAAAATCAACGGATGTGTTGATGCAACTTTTTCCCTTCAAATCCAGACGAGAATTACAATTTGTGGTGGTTGTGGTGTGGGAGGGGGGAGAGTGGTTAGAGGTGGTGGCTGAATTAGATTGTCAAAGAAATTTGTGAAGAAAGAAGAAATGTTAAAGAAGAAAAAAACCGTTACCTTTCCTTTGTTTTCTAACCTCTATCAAATCTTTAATCAAAACACAATTTTACAATCATTTGCTAAGGCCTTGTTTATTGAGTAAATTTATAGTGCAATTGTTATATCATGTCACATTAATAACGTGGTATAACTAATTAATAATAAGTCTAAAAATATAACAAGATAACTATATATGTTAAATGCAACTATCTCTTTTAAAAAATCAACAACTATCATATCAAAATTTATGCAAACATGGTAGTTTGTAATTCGCTTGTTATTACTACGCGATAGCGAAAATGTAGTATCACCGTTGTAATAAATTTTTTCCCCTATTTGAGATAGTTAAAAAAACTTTATTTTATTTTATTTTTGAATTAAAAGTGAAAATTGAAATAAAAAAAAATCACTTATTTTGTTTGGGATAACTAAAAATAAACATGTACTTTTTGTGATAAACTATTTCTTTGATTTATTTGTTTAAAAACTCAACCGACCGACTAAAAACCACGAGTATTTGGCCAAACGGCGCCTCCATTTTTATCTTCTTTGTTTTATTTTGTCCTTTTCCCATTGAAAAGAGTCTTATGAGGTACAATTTTTAAGTTTCCTAAATTACCCATTGAAATGAGAAAAATCCATGGGACCCAGTCAAGGGATTGGCACTTCCCTCCACAGTCCACGCCGTCCGTGGATCCATTTAAAGCAAAAAGTCTCATGCTGCGTTGAATCTTCTGAGAACTTTTTTCCAAATTCCTCACACACTTCGGGAAGTCTAACGTCAATTAATAAAACGGCCTGGTAGGCGTGTGGATAAGAACCATGAACAGAGAATGTTTTAAGCCCACCTGCTCCTATCTATGCAAGAGTTATAAAGATCTTTTTAGTTTTTTTTAAATGAAACTTGTGGGGTAGTGAATTTGATGAATGATAGAAGGAAAATCGAAGATAGATATCTGTGGTGGTTCTCTAACTGGTTGAGCGAGCTGAAATCAGATAGGATCTCAGCGACACCTTAGTTGCAGCACAGGAATAGTGAGACCGGCAGCCGGAGCTATTTTCGAAAAACGGCTCTTAGACGATCAAGTTAGATAACCGGAGAAAGAGTATGTAGAGAGAGAAAGTGTGTCGATGTTCTGATGGCCCAAAAAACACGTACCTGGGTGAGAACAACAATTCTCCTTTTAAAGCCTAGCTCGGCGCATATTTTGACGCGTCAACTACCGTGTCAATAGGTAGGTGGTCGACCCAACCATGCCTCTGCGGCATAGTCGGTAGCTTGTTATCATGTCCCCGGCGTCTTCGTCTGGGTATGGGGGCTTTCAGAAGAAACTCTGTTGTGCAAGTCATCTTCTATCCCCTAACATCCCTTAGGATCACCGGCGGTTGTTACCCCTTGTCCGAGCTAGCGCAGTTATTCATACCAAGCTTGATAGATAACGAAAGCTTTTTGGCAACCATGGCCTTAGCCAGGACAATGTTCTCATTCCGGATTTTTGCACCAAGCTCCATCGCAGATGTCCGCCGAGCTTGTTTCCTAGCAATAGTAAGGCGGAGGCTCCTGCCTTAGTAAGGCCAGATTTTATCGTTGTATATTTTATCTCCTTACAACACATTTACCCTTTTCTCTTATTGACTTCCATAGACCTTCGTAATGTTCTTTTCTATGCATCCAATGCTACCTCGCATCGCACTCCTCCAACCTCTTTTTTCTTAAGGACTACCTATTTTAATGATTAAATCATTCATAGTATATATAGTAATTGACTTTAAATTTTTAGTTTGATTAAAATTTAAACTCTTAACCATATATATACAGTTCTTATGGCTATGTATATTGTGTGAAAAAATATAGTGTGAGGCAGAGAGATTGAGTGAGGTAGTGACTTTGCCATAACTTGACCACAAGAGCGAGATATGAATCTGTAAATCTTTCTCTATTTAGTGAATCTGTTATACCACTCGAGGGCGTAAGCAAGTAGTCGAACCTTTTAAATCATTTTGTCTGTATGTGTGATTGATGTGATTCGATTTAGGGACAACAATATAAACTTTATTGATAACTTTAATATTAAAAAAAATTATGTTGATCGGATACAAATTAATTATTGATCAAAATCAATTTATATCAAGATAAATGAGTATAATATTGTGTCACACTTATTTATTAAGTTATAAAATAGTACTAAATGGATATCATTTTGTATCAATAAGATTAACGTATTTTTTACAATATTGATCCCGATGAAATATATAATATGAATTATTTGGATCATCAAAATAAACTCAAAATGAGGTTCAAAATTCTTGAACTGCACAATATAGTCCTTCTTGGCCAAAGGATTCAAAAAATATAAATTTTTTTATCTAATTTAAAAAAAAAAGAATCACTAGAGATGATTTAGTTTTTTTTTTTGATACAAATTTTTTTTTATTTTTAATAATTTTTTTTTAAATTAAATAAAAAAATTTACATTTGTTAACTCTCCTTGTTAAGAGGAATCGAAAAAATATAACTTTTTAATTTCTCTTAGACCCAGAAATTGCGTGAACTCTTGAGTTTATATAGGTTTGAGTATGAAGTTAACCCACCATGTTTTAAAATATATTGTAAACTTAAAACATAATGTTTTTATCAAAACATCACTAAAATCAAATTAACCTAAAAAAATATAAAATTTTAATTAAAAGAGATTGAAGGAAAAAGAAATGTTAAAGGGTATCAAAAAATCGTTACCTTTCCTTTGTTTTTTTAAAGGATATCAAATCTTTAATCAAACACAATTTTATAATGATTTGCTTAGGCCCTGTTTGTTGAGTAAATCTCTAATGCAATTGTAAAATCATGTGGCATTGATAACATAGTATAATTAATTGATAATAAATTTAAAAATAAAATGAGAAAATCATAGGTGGTGTATATAACTACTTTTATTAAAAAATAAACAATTATCATTTTAAAATTTATGCAAACAGAACAATTAATAATTCGATTATGATTATCTCGTCACAATGATAACGTGATACTTGTTGTTTCCAAATTCTTTTCACACTCCAAAAACAAAAATGATAGGTACACACTCAAAAGTAAGTGTGTATCAGATACATTTATTTTTTTTACTCATAAAATAAGTGGAATCTGCCCTAATTAGAATTTTTAAAAAATCGTGTAAACCCTAATTAGGACGAGTCTCACTTATTTTGTCAGAAAAAAAAATAAGTATGTTTGGTACACACTCAAAAATGCTAAGTGACAGTGATGATTTGGTACTTTCCAAATTCTTGGCACACTTCGAAAGGCTAAAAAGAGTTCGCTACGACAGCCTAGTACGCGGCGTACGAGAATCAGGAAAAAATATTTTTTTTAAGCCCACGTGCTGCTAATCAAGATATTTTTAGTTTTTTTAAATGGCACGTGTGGGGTGGGTGGGGTCCACGAAAGGTAAGTGGCAAGTGGCGAACAACACTCGCCTGGTCAGCATTTTGTTAGGTGAAGTTTTTTAAAAAAAAAGATTTATACAGTTCCATTTCCGTCAAAACATTTTATTTTTTTTAATATATTTTTCTATTAAATACCTAAATTATCCCTCTATAAGAAGAAAGATATAGAAGTGTAAATATTATTTGAAGTGAAAAGGGTACTATTATAATTTAAAGTGGTTTGTTGGAAAATTCGAAGGTTTATGTTAAAAGGAAGCTTTTTAAAGACGAAAATGGAGTTATGAGAAAATGGTAAAATGCTTCGTATTCACTTTTTTGAATTCAAAATATCACTCTATTTTGATCATCTAAAATAAAGGATTGGGTTAGAGATGCTCAAAGAAAGGACGCGTTTGTATGAAGTTCAAAGGTTTGGACTATATTATGCATTTCAAGTATTTTAAACGTCATTTAAAGTCTATTTTAATGATTTAAATAGTTCATATTATATATCCGTCGTCGAGTTCAATACTGTAAAAAAATATGTTAATTGGATCAATACAAATCGATATTCATTTAGCATTATTTTATAACTTAATAAATAAGGCCATGTTTGTTTTGGAGATTGAATTTGGAGGATTAGAAATCCAGTCGGATTTAAGGTTGGATAACAAATCCAGTCGGACTAAGTCGGATTACTAATCCTGTGAAATTTTAATATGCACTTGTTTGTTTTGCAATGGATATGAGTGTTGGATTAAATACTTTTGTTCACGTTTTCCACAATTGCCCTCAGATCATAATTTTAAAATAATACTCTCTTTAAAAGATTTTTTAATTTAAAAAGATTATGCACCAATTTGTCATATCATTCTATATAACAAATATACTAGTAGTAAAATTCGTGCTATGAAAGGGGAATTTATTTCAAATATAAAAATTAATTTTATTTTAATTAAATCATACTTTTATTAAGTGATATAGGTAAGTTAAACTCGTTTTGTTAAACAAATAATTTTTTTTTCTTTACTTTTCTCTTCAAACAAAAAAAATTAGTAAAGACTAAAAAATATTCGAAATAAGATTAATCTATTTTTTATTATCCTTAATGTATTTTTTTTAAAAATAATATTTATTTTTACTTTTTTGACCCCTCTATTTAAAATAATTTTTTTAAATAAGACTTATTATTTTTATTTTTTAACTTTAAAAATGAAATGAGAAAGTAAAAATATGTTGAATTGATAAGATTTAAATACATGATCATTGTTAAAAAAATTCATATTTAATAATAAAATTATTTAGATAAATCATAGTGTCGTATTTTAGTAATTTTGGATATTTTATGGGTATTTTAGTAACTTTAGGCCTAATCCATACCCCTTGGATATGTAATAATGGGGGTGGGGTGGTATTACAAATCCGGCCAATTTGATGGATTACAAATCCATCGGATTACATATCCGACCTCATATGGAGTCAACAAACACCATATTAGTGGTCCCACCGGATTTGTAATCCAATCCGACATTCTTATCTCCAAAACAAACATGCCCTAAGTGTGATACACATGATTATATTTATTTATCTTGATATAAATTAATTTTGATCAATAATTAATTTGTATCTGATCAATGTAATTTTTTATAATATTAAAATTCTCAATAAAGTTTATACCATAAATAATTTAATTATTAAAATAAGTCTAAAACAAATTTCAAAATACCAATATAGTCCAATTGGACTGCCTAGAAGCTTAGTCCGTAAAAAAGAGGTCGGAGGAGTGAGGGGTAGCGGTAGACGCATAGTAAAAGATATTACGAAGATCTATGGAAGCCAGTAACAGAAAAGGGTAAAAGTGTCATTTAAAAAAACTAAAAAGATCTTGACTACTCCGACAGATATAGCAGCAGGTGGGCTTAAAACCTTCTTTGTTCATGATTCTTGAGTTCGATCCTTGATGTGGGGATGGGGTGAGTAGTTTTGAAGTTTGTAAAACGACGTTATTTTGTATATTTTATAAAACGATATCATTTTGTATATTTCAGGACAAAAACGATATTATTTTATGTTATTATCAAAACGATATCGTTTTGGTCCTGAAATGTATAAACCAAAACGATATCATTTTATACACTTTAGAACCAAAACAACGTCATTTTAATTAACAACTTAAACGACACCATTTTTATATTACTATCAAAATGACATCGTTTTAATCATAAAATATATAAAATAATATCGATTTATACATTTCAAAACTACTTCACTCCTTCCCTAATCCAAATCCATGATTCTCGTACACCCGCCTACCAGGCCGTTTTATTAATTGACGTTAGCCTTCGGGAAGTGTGTAACGAATTTGGAAACAAGTTCTCAGAAGTCAACGCAGCATGTGGCTTATTGCTTTTTAATGGATTCATGGACGGTGTGGACTGTGGAGGGAATTTTTCGCATTTCAATGGGTCTAGTTTAGGAAACTTAAAAATTGTATCTCATAAGACTCTATTAAATAGGAAAAGGACAAAATAAAACAAAGAAGACGAAAAAATTGAGGCGTCGTTTGGCCAAATACTTGTGTTTTTTGGTTGGTCGGTTGAGTTTTTAAACAAAAAAATCAAGAAATAGTTTATCACAAAAAGCACATGTTTATTTTTAGTTATCCCAAATAAAATAAGTAAGAGAAAAAAATCATTACAACAGTGATACAACATCATCGTTGTAACATGATAATTATAATCGAATTACAAATTATCATGTTTGCATAAATTTTAACGTGATAATTGATTTTTCAAAATAGATAATTGCATTCACCATCTATGGTTTCCTCGTCTTATTTGTAAGATTATTATTGATTAATTATACTCCATTATTAACGCCACATGATATAACAATTGCACTGAAAATTTACTCAACAAACTGGGCCTAAGCAAATGATTGTAAAATTGTGTTTTGATTAAAAATTTTGTCTTTTGTAACCGTTTTATCAAAATCTTACAATTTTATAATTCTTGTTGACGAGAGGAGTTTAAAAAAAAAAAATTAAAAACAAAAAAAAAAAATTTATTGGGTTTTTTGAGATATAAATATTTTTTTTTATTTTTAATAAACTTTTTCCAACTTAGATGATTTGTTTTTATATTTTTGGACTTTCCTCGTCAAGAGAAAT
>BRYE01000007.1:2560000-2562500 GCA_030159115.1 Actinidia arguta var. hypoleuca
GAGAGAGAGACTAATGATAGATCAATCATGCTGCTAGCCTTGTAGCACACACATTTATACACGTATTTATACAAACTCTTCGGAATGAATTGTATAGAGCCTATAACGTAAAGATTGGTCTTACACGCTCGTGCAAAAGAGTGTATAATGTGTGGGAGAGTATATTTTCTCATGAAATATACAAATAAAAAATTAATATATAATTTTGTACAAAAATAATGTAGCATAATATAAGTATTTAATTTTAAACAAAACAACCATCAAGATACTTTTACTTCATGTTCTTTCACTATTTATAAACTATTTGACCAAATGTATCGTAAACACCTAAATTTTAAATAGTGTTAAATAATATCTTAACTTTTAATTCATTCCTCAGTTAGGCCTAGACGTCTAACTCCGTCAATTTTGAGATGGAACGTGCACTGGCGCTTGTTAGAAATTTATACTAAAAGTCATGACTTTTTAATAGTAGAATTAATATTTTGATTTAATTATTTATTAATAAAATTTCTTATTTTATTTTGATGAGAATTTATGAGGGCAACATTTGTATTATTTTTGTTGTATATGCGTGTCTTTTATTCTATATGGTGGACGATTTGGTGTGTAAAGTACGGCTTATATACAAAAAATATAATCGCCAACTCTTGTGAAATATAAATATTTATAGTTCACAATCTTAAATGAAATTGGACACACCATCAGTAGGATTGTGAAATAATATTTTAGCTGGCCTGTCTTGATTGCGAGAAGTGGTGCAACTTCAATTCTTTATGCTAGTACACTTTGTGTGTATTGAACGGGATCATTTTGATAATATTATTTTTGTATTAATTTTACAAGACAATTAGTACATCTGGTTATTAGTAGTGCTTATACTCTTAATTTTAATATAATTAATAGATATATACATTTAAGATATGTCATGTTGATTTAGTAAAAGGGTGATGTCTTTTATAGGTCGATAATCTCAGTGAATTGGATGACATTTTTTTGTGTGTGGTGAATATCTATTATTGACAGGATCCACATCGGATTGATGATATCCCCTTGAGGAAGTTTATAAGTGTTGATTATGTTAAATCCTAAAGATAAATTTTAAATTCGACATATCAAATAAGATAAGTGGAAAGACTCAAGAAATTTAAAAATATTGATTAAATATAATTTTCAGTAATTATTTTAATCAATGGATATTTAAAATCGTAATGTGGGAAGATAAATAAACATTTAATAATAAGAAACTTGAAATGTAATTTTGAGATGAAAGTGAGAGTGCAATTATAATTTTTTAGTAAATTGAATTAGAATTTTAATTCAGGTTGAATTAAGGTTTCCTACTTTTATAAAAAGTCCATTCTTTATCGACTTTTTAGAGTCCCTACTGTAGTCTATATAAATATACAACTAGTTTGCCTCTAGGGTTACGTGTATTTACACATATTATTTCAGAACATTAGAGAGATTGAAAGCAAATGAATTCGATGTTTGAAACCCACACTCCATTCGAGTTCATACATAAGGGTAATACAATAGAAGACTGTGATAGTTCGAGTTCTTTATTAGAGATCCAATTTGTTTTTGATTTTATCGAAAAAAGAAAAAAATATATTAAATCCATAGGCGCTATCAAACTATCAAACAGTCTATGCGAATCTCGATTGCCAACAACTACAACTAAGTTGGACTTTAAACAACCCTTTGGACTCCAAAAAATTTCAAAATCCCTCCTAAACTATTGACCAAATACTTCATAGGCATCTGGACTCTAAATAATATCAATTAATCACATAAACTTTCAATTGATTTCTCAATTAGGCTAGTAACATCAAACTCGTTAATTTTTAGACGAAAGATGTACACATGGCACTGAGGATAGAGTACGGCTCATATACAAAAAATTTAAACAAACATTTTGGAGAGAAAAAAACATTCTAAATGAATTTCTACACCACTTGTGGCACATGGGATTAATAAAAAGGAAACTAAGGTTAACATGTTGCCTTAGTCGATTTTGGGCATAAGAAAACACTTAGGCTTTCAATTAGGGTTCTCAAATCCATTATGTTATTTGTTTATACATGTTTGTAATACATTTGTGTGGCTTATTAATTGTATGCATTTGATGAACTTATGCACAAGTGTGTTTCATGATTTTTTCATTCTTGCCATCACATCATTATATTTTGTAGGTTCATCGTCCGGTCATTTTGCTATCAAAATGCACCATGGGGTGATTTGGGGGGACAAGTAAGAGGGTTCTCCCCAGCACAATCTGTGCATGTTATGTCCATAAATTGACGGAGTTAGTGAGCAATTGACGGAGTCATTGTCTTTCTTTCCTTTCCTAATTTCGGCTTGTTTTGATTGTTGATTTTATAAAAATCAGTCGAATCCGAACCATGAACACCACTATTAGAAACTCTAAGTCTTGCAAGTCGCACATTTACGTGGAATTTATCAGCAAGTCTATAGAAGCCACAAATATGTGGCCTGT
>BRYE01000007.1:2615000-2617500 GCA_030159115.1 Actinidia arguta var. hypoleuca
TAATATTTTAAGAATTTTATTTTCTTTTTTATTAAAAAAATACGAAGAAAATTATTTGTATCTCACTTGATCATTAATTAATGAGGGATTAGAAATATATCTTCGCAGTTCTTTTAAAAATGAAAAGACAAAATGGAAAGTAACAAAGAAAGAGCTCACTTAGAAATCTCTTAATTTTTGTTTTTTTTTCTCCCTTTATTGTTTGACATATTCCCTCTATGTTATAATTATGTATATTTATATGTCATTAAGATACAGAACTAAAAGAAAATTGCAGATTCTTGTCATGTTTCCTTAATTCATTTTCATTTTTTTTTCTCTAGACAAGCCGTACTTAAAAAATTACATTAGTAGGCGACAATAAAGTACGGGTACATGATACAGATACGACGATACGAAAAAATCTAAAAAGAACATGATACAGATACGATGAGGATATGTTTGTAAACAAATAACATTTTGACAATTATTAGTATTGAATTATGCTAAAAATAAAGAAAAAAATAAAATAAAATAGTGCATTCATATAATTGCTAATGTTAAGCACAATGTCAAGCAAAATATCAAGTATCTCGTACATGCCAAAACCAAAAGCAAGGTAATCATAAAACATGAAATTTCTTATTAATGTTCACCAATATCGATTGAGGATGAATCGATTTTAAAATTTAAAATTCTATTTTTAGCTTTATTATTATTATTATTATTATTATTATTATTATTATTATTTTATATTTATCAAAATAGGTATTTGCAATTTGACCCAATTAAAGTATTTAAAAACTATATTTTTATCCCGTCCTATCTCAAACGATACGCATCGGATACCCATACAACACCATTTTTAGAGCATTCGTGCTTCATAGATAGACGACTATTGTTTTATAATTTGTGATCGTGTACACAGTTTGTAAAAGCAAATTCCGTTATATATTTTTATTGTGCTCATCGTCTTTGTCAAATTTCAAGTCCTTCCATTCAAGATATGTGAAAAATATGAGTCAAAATTAGCACTTGCCTTATTGATGATTACTTCATAGAGGCCTACTTTGGGGTAGATTTATTTATTTAAAAAAAAATAAAATATTTTTGTCTTTAGAGGATAATAAAAATAATTCGAATAAAAAAATCAAAAAACCGTTTTCCCAAATTAGACATGCTAAAACATTTTGGTCCGAGATTGAAGAATGGAAACATTACTACATACTAGTAAACCTAAGAGTGAAAATGACATTTTGACCCACAAGCAACCAGGTCAGATAATGGGGTGGGTGGTGCAAGACTTTTTCTATTTTGATGCAAACGAAATACAAAATTAAAAAGGGGTAAATGTCACTAACCTCTCCTCATGTTTCTGACAAATAGAGTTACAACCTTTGTAATTTTTAAAATATCATTGTTATTTCTTACTTTTTGAAACTATTATCAACATTTCCTTTTCCGTCAATTTTAGTAAAATAGCATTAATTTTTAGGTGAAAATGGCAAAAGTGTCCCTAGGACTACATTTTCTTTTCTTAATGCACCAATTAAAATAAATATGGCTTATCTTCTTCTTCTTCTTCTCCTTTTTTCCAGAATGCTTACATTTAAATGTTACCCATGCCTTCAAAATTTACTTTTTACTAAAAAACTGTTAGTATTTATTATTGTATCTTTTATTTTTCAGTATTTGATCAAAATTCTAATTTTTTTAACTTAATTATAGAATTTCGAATACTAAAAAAATAAAAAAAAATTGCTATTGAGAAAAATAAACCAATTGTTTTTAGTGATCTTTTTTTAATAATAAAAATAATATATTTTTTATCTTTTAGAAATATCTAACAATAAAATTAATGAACTGAATTTGAATTAATGAAGACAAAACAAATTGAAAAAGATGACTAGTCTTATAAAAAAATTTGAATAAATGGGAGTGTACTAAGAAAAAAAAAGAAATTTTATCTATTTCAATTGGTGCACTAAGAAAAGAAAAAAGATAACCTTGTCTAAAGGCACTATTGTCATTTTTGTCAAAAATTAATGCCAAATAGGCTAAATTAATGGCAATGGGAAATTTTGATAAAAAAATTTAAAAGTGAGAGAATGTCAGTTATACTTTAGAATTTTTTAAAATTAAGGGGAGGTTAATGATATTTCAAAAACTGCAGAGGAAGTAATTGTATTTATTAAAAACTTTAGATAAGGTAGTTGAAATTTACCCAAATAAAAGTGTTGTCAACTTGCCCTTGCTAACTCTGCAAATAAAAAATAAAATTAAAAATTAAAAATATATGAGTGGGAACCTTTACCATCTTCAACACTCTTTTCCCCTGTTGGATCTTTCTTGGTGGTTAGTCAGTGGTTGTTGGCCTTTGGCCATTTACTTAAAGCATAAGAACTCCTCCCCAAACATTTATTTATTTATTCAATTTCTCTTATTGACTTTATTTTACATTTTTATTTATATTTTTTGGGTGGTCAGAATGCTAGGATGCTTGGTTAAAACTCAAAATTTA
>BRYE01000007.1:2647500-2650000 GCA_030159115.1 Actinidia arguta var. hypoleuca
TAAAAAAAATTGATCAGATTTTAAAATAAAAAAAAATTACTTTCACCTTTTGAATTTTATATAAATTTTTAAACACATAAAAAATTTTCAGTTTTATTTCTATATTTTTTTTCACTTTTGTTCAATTTTTAAGTAGTTTTATTTATTTATTTATTTATTAGTTTTTTCTTCTTTTTTTATTCAATTTGGGATTAATAAAAAAATTATTTATCCAAAAAAAATTTAATTATCACATCAGGGGGTGGGAATAAAGTTTATTTCTTTTTTTATCATTTTTTTTGGATAAATAATTTTTTTATTATATATTTATAATCTTTTATTTATTTTTTAATTATAAATTTTGATAGTCATTATTTTTAAAAAATTTAAAAATTATAAAAATATGAATAAAAATAAAAAATTATATAAATTTTGATCGATATTTGTATACTTTTAAATTTTTATAAATAATGACTTCAAAAATCTAAAATTAAAAAATAAATAAAAGATTATAAATACATAATAACATACATTTATTCAAAAATAAAAATAAAAATAAATAAATAAATTTGATAAAAAAACAAACAAAAAAAAAAAAACTAAAACAAAACTAAAAAAACTGGAAGAGAGAGAGAGAGGGGTGGGGGTTAATTTGGTAATTAAACAGGGGACAAGGGGTGGGGTCCGGGAGGATGTGCATCAGGGGGGTTGGCATTAAAGGTTCTCATTTTGAAACCTTCATTAGTCACGACTCACGTTTGGGTTTAAAATTAGAAAATTATTTTTCCCAACCCCTGATGGGTGGTGGGCGGCGACGTGGCTAGTTTGAAAAATTTGTGGGCAAATTTGTCCTTCATCTCCTCAATCTCTCTCATCAATTATTTTTTTTTAATATCTCTCTTGGTTATTTATTTCAAAAAAATTATTAATTCTTTTTTTTATTTTCACCTTTTGAATTTTTAGATAAATTTTTTAAACACATAAGAATTTATTTATTTTTTTCTGATTTTTTTTAAAAAAATTTTAAATACTTAAAATTTTTTAGTAATTTGATTTGTCAAAAAAAAATATTAAAAAATATTAATTTTTAACATATCAATACAGTAGTAAATTCAACATTACATAAGAATATAACTTCTAATCAATATCACCTCCAAATTCTCTTCTGAGGTATCTGGTCTTTTACCCATAATTATTTACCACAAATTCATTCGTATTATATAACTATCAACTCATCCCCTAATTTCGATTGATATATGTTGCCGCCACTATACTGGGGTGAGTGGTACATGATAATGAGGGTGTAAGAAAACTTGAATGAAATGATTGTCTCTAACACGAGCAATAACTATTTCTCGGCGTTCCATGACCGAATATTTGAAAGATGAAAGTAAAAAAGAAACTAAAAAATTTTGAACAATTTTTTTTTAAATAAATAACTAGGAAGAGTTGTTTTTCCTACCCCAACACAAACTCTTATAGACGTGACACTTTTTTTTTTTGAGTTTCTAATTTGACATTAAAATAAAAATAAAAATAAATAATAAAGGGCTAAATAGCAAAGTGTTAATTTGGGGGATAAAAATAATAATAAAGGAGTGAATCACAAAGTGGTAATTTAGGGGAGAAAAAATAATAATAAAGGGGTGAATGGCAAATGGGTAATTTGGGTGAGAGAAAAAAAAATAATAAATGAGTGAATGGCAAAGTGGTAATTGGGGGGAGAATTAGGATCAAATTAGAAATTAAAAAAAAAAGTATCACGTCAATGGGGGTTTTGTGTCGGTGTGTGTGAAAAATAGCACTCTTAAAATTAAGATTTGTTAATGTTGCTTTTTTTTTTTATGACTCTGTATCTTGTCAATTGAACCAACTAATCGAGAAATTAATCCCATCGTCTAGTAATGGCGAGGGATTTATGAACTGGTCCAATACAAAAATTGATAGCACGGGTGAGAGTGATCTTCCGACCAAACAATGCCTAATTTGTCCTTCTTTTTCAAAAAAAACTTTACGTTAGCTATGCTTATACAACATAAATAAATTAAAGTAAAATTGAAGCGAGGCAAATAGGGGCCTAAGGTAAACGAAACCAAAAATGAAGGGCTAATGTAATAATTACTACGCGTTAAGATATGTCGGTGGTGACCAACCGGGTGGTGGAATGAGATTAAAGCAGTTTGTCCCTTCCCGTGCATCTATTTATGTCGAATTTAATTTATTCGGTTATAATATCAGAATATATGAAGGATCTCTCCCATTCAGATTCCCAAACATGGGATTTTATTTATTTGTACATATTCTTATACAAAAATATTCAAAAATAATATAGTAACAGTATTTTTATTATTAAAACTAGTTTTTATAAGATTTTCTTCATGTTTATAAGAAATTTTAAGGCCGCCCTGGGCATAGGCTGGCAAAGCCACTGCCTAGGGTTCCCAAAAATTTTCAAAATTACAGGGCCCCATAAGGATTTAGTAACCCCACAAAGGGCCTGTTTGAGTTATTAGTTTTTTTT
>BRYE01000007.1:2655000-2657500 GCA_030159115.1 Actinidia arguta var. hypoleuca
AAATTAAAAGAGAGAGAAAGCAGTGGGGGGGTAATATGGTAAAAAGAAAACTGATTTAAAAAAAGAAACAAAACTAAAATAAAAACTTAAAAAACAAAGGGGAGGAGGGAAGGGAGGGACTGGGGAAAGGGAAAAGGAGGGGCATAATGGTATTTTTGAGTGTGGGGACGCGGAGCAGCTCTCTATCAAAATTATAATATTCACCAAAATCTAAGGCGATATTTTTATCTGACCAATAGATTTAGCTTTCACGCATATCCTATGAACTCCCGGAACGGGCCAAACCTATCCTGTCAGTGTCAGAGCAATAATGCGGAACCCATCCCATGCGGCATGGGCCCTACTCACCACTTCCATGATTGCATTTGCATCACGCCACACCAATTATGTGGAACACATCCCACCACATGCATCACGTGACATCGTGACAGATTATTCTCCTATTCCCCCGGACATAAGTCTCTGTTTGGCGAGTAAAAAAAAAAAAAATGGTGAATATATTTTCAAAAGTTGTTTTTGACAACAAAAATATTTATTGCTTTGGCATATTGTGTTTTTTTTTTTTTTAGAATTTAAACATATCTTTTTGATATTTTTCTAAAAAATTACCAGAAAACAAGTTTCCAAAACATCAGCTAAACAAATGTTTTAAAAACTATTGTATAAAAATGATTCTAAAAATTGATTGTGATATCTGTCTTATATTATTCTCATTTTGACAGAAATAATTTTTAAGAATTTAAAAATATCTTTTCAATATATTTTTTAAAAAGATGTGCTATTTTAAAAAAAAAAAAAAAAATTAAAAAGTTATAAACCAAAAAAAATCTTAAAAACTATTTTGCAAAACTGATTGCGAAGGCAACTACCCAACAAAGCCCAATCTTTATATTTTGGGTATTATAATCTTGATTTCAGGCAAAAGGGCGAGAAAGGTGTTTCCGGTAACATAATCGTGAGCAATTCAGTTCCGCTGCAGCTCGACATCTTGATAATTTCATTATTAACAATTTTACTTAAACAAAAAGATTTCAAGTATAGCAGAGACCGGTTATTTTCATGTTTGTGAGGAGTGGGTTAGAGAGATAAGAGAAGGAAAATTGAAGATAGACATTCCCGGTGGTCCAGCATCGATGGGAGCTTGCACTAGCCAACTGTAGCGTTCTAGCTATAACATCGAAATATTAAAATCTGTCGCCAAAACTATTTTCGAAAAATAACTCTACGACGATCAAGTTAGATGACTTGAAAAAAGTATTTGTTTTTAATAATGAAAACGCATACCTTTTTGGGGAACAAATGTTCTCCTTATATAACACAGTTTGACGCGTATCTCGACGCGTTAGCTGTCATGTCAGTAGGTTGGTGAATGACTCAACTATGCTCTTGTTGCTCAGTTAGTAGCACGTCTCTATATCGTAGACGTATTGTTCTAAGTATGGGGCTGTCAGAGAAAATTTATTCGTGCAAGTTATCTTCTATCCCCTGACATACCTCGGGATTTCCACCGGCAATTATCTATTGGCCACCCTTGGCACGGTTGCCTCGCTGAGCTTATTATACCACGACAGCTCAAATACGATGCAAATCTCTAGTTCGGATGATATCAGTACATGGTAAGATTCTGACCAAGCTTCGGTGCTCGTCGTCACCATTACTTTGCTTCATAATGGCTTTCTCGAGGATCCCCATGTCTTGATGGAGATTGAGCTTATAATAGTTTATTTTATTTTCTTACAATATTTTTATTTTCTCTAATTGTATTTTTTTTGTTAAAGTAAAGTTACACACATATTCCTTTATGTAATAAAAATATTTTAATAAAAAAATATTTAAGTAAATTCACTTCAATAAAGGCAAAAAAACAATTAGACGTGGGCTGGATTTTTACACACATAAAACCTAGCCCATTTAAAAAACCTATACTACTAATGTTTGTTTTCGAAATTACCCTCACTTACACTCTATTTTATTTACTCTCTCTCTCAAACTAAAACTAAAACTAAAGTTGAAGTTTGTATCTCGATAAATAGATTTTAAACATATATATATATTTTTTAAAAATTTATACAAGATATTTTATAATTTGAATTATAAAAATATTTTAAAATGCCACGTCAGCACATTTGGCGAATCACAGGTTCGCGTGGTGGTGTATTGATTCGAGCACTCCTGGCAGTGCCCTTATAAGCTCCCGGTTCTTGCCAGAAGTTAGTGTGTTGTGAAAGGGTAATATTGTAAAATCACTATAAGAAAGGAAACTTTTTTAGGACCTGTTTTTCACGTGAACCTTATCCATGGATGAGTCCTCATGTTATCCCATGTAGCTAAAGGTGTTATAATTCATGGGCCATAGAAAACTGTTAGTAGCACATGGGGAACATCGTCGAATATATCATCATCATGGATCTTGAGATTTTCTACGAATACAGTCATTTCCTTATAGATTTTGAAATATTTAACTTCACTTATTTTTTAAAATTATTATCAATTTTTTTAA
>BRYE01000007.1:2687500-2690000 GCA_030159115.1 Actinidia arguta var. hypoleuca
AAAAACCAATTCATCCCAAACCTCATTGTAGTATTGTATATTAAGACTCCGATTGGTATTAAATTTTCGGATGATTTTTTTTAAGTTTGTAAGCAAAAAAAATCAAAAAAATAAATTTTTATTTTTCTGTTTGTATTTTTTTGTTTATTTTTAGTTAAGGTAAAGTAAAAAAAGTAAAAAATCCTAACTTTTTTTAGTAGCAAATTTTAAAAAAACTTAACTCTTAAGTATTATCAAACAGAGCCTAAATATGAGATTGGAAAGACTATTTTGAAAATAAAACAATGCTTAGAATTCAAGGGCTTTTGATCTAATGTCCATATTGCTCCTCTTTTTTAAGTTTTTAATACAATTTCTCTCTCTAACAAAATCATAATGTCAAGACTCCAATTATCCATTACCCATATTACACGCAAATTCTCACTACACCCGGTCACACACCTTCGTTGCCAACTCCGGCCAACACTTACGGCTACCCGTGGCCTGCCAACAATTGCTCCGCTCCAGTCGGTCGCCGGTGACATTCCGACGATCCCATGTATTTTTTTAATTCAATAACTTTAGAATTAACTGGATCCACAATGTATTATCATCTGCACCAGATAATTAAATCATAAATGCTATGCAAATTTTACTAATTAATGTGGCATGTAATAGTGAAGTTTTGGAATCTAAAACACGAGGCAATAGAGTTATACGATAGGCACAAGTCAGTGAGTAATACTTTATCCGTCCT
Source organism: Actinidia arguta var. hypoleuca (assembly GCA_030159115.1). Taxonomy (NCBI): domain Eukaryota; kingdom Viridiplantae; phylum Streptophyta; class Magnoliopsida; order Ericales; family Actinidiaceae; genus Actinidia; species Actinidia arguta. The sequence continues at coordinate 2,688,237 of BRYE01000007.1, forward strand.
ATTTTATTTGTTTATTTTTGAAAATTCAACTTCTCAATGAACATTTAATTTTTTTTAACGTCCTTCAATATATATTAATTTTCATGTGTGGAGTTGAATTTTCCGTACGTGGCTCTTTCTTTTTTTGAGAATGTAACAAAACTTGTTCAACAATTATTGAAGTTAATGTTCTTTTTTCTTTTTTAGTTTGTTATTGATTGTACTTTATTAGAATTTAGAACTTTAATCTCATTATTTGAATTTAAGAAGGGAAGTATGAAAGGAGAATGCTAATTCATTTCATCAATCAAAAGTGAAAAAATTGACAAATATTTAAGAACGACAAAAAAAAAAAAAAAATAGTGAACAATAAAAAATTGACGGACGGAGAAAAGAGTTTGTAAGAATTATGGCTTTGTTTGGTTTAGTTTTATTTTGAGTTTTTTGATATTTTAATTTTTTATATTTTTTGTTTTTAATAAATTTTTTTAACATTTAATTAAAATTTATACTTTTATTTTTTTATGAGAGGAATTTAAAAAATATAAAAATTATGTTCAAATTTATAAAAAGACTCCATTAAAACAAAAAAAATATAGTTAATTTATCAAGTAACTCTTTAGTAATATTTATTGATTTATCTTGTCAAAAGAAATCGAAAAAATATAAATTTTGATTAAATAACTAAAAATGTTCAAAAAATAAGAAAAATACTCAAAAATCCAAACTACTAAAAACACTCAAAATAAAGTTAGACCAAACAAAGCCTATTTTTTTATGCTTTAACATTACTTCACAGTCAAACATGCCCTAAGCCCACTACCATATTTGCTCCTTCCACGCACACACAGCGTGGAAATAGCCATCCTCATGTTATCATCTTCCTCCTGTAGTGAAGCATCAACTTGCAGAAACAACCAACAAAACTAGCAAATAACGAACATTTCAATTTGGTCCTCCTCCTTCACATTCAATTCGCTCTCATCAAAACCCTAGTTGATAGATGTCTACTCTTCTTCTCCCAATCAGAACCCACCACCTCAAGAGACTCCCTCTTCTCTCTCCTCCGACGCCCTTTCTCTCTCATCCCTGTTCTATTCGTCTTTCTTGAGGTTGACAAGCTCGAGACTGCTCCGTAGCAATGGCGGTCTCGCACGCGCTGAAGACAAGGCCAAAGACTCATCATCGTCGACTCAACGGCCCCAATCCCACTCCCAGAAACAATTTCAGATTTTCAGAATTCTTTTACACAAATTCTCCGTTTCTATATGAATTTGATTGTTTTTGAATGAATTAATTACATAAACACCCCTAAATTATTATTTTTTTATCACTTTCACTCTCTCATCTAAAAAAGAGCTCATTTACACCCCTTAATTATCAACAATTATCACTTTCACCCCTCCGTCCAAAATTCCGTTAAAATCAGATCACATGACACCCATGTGATTGATTCTATATTTTTTTATGCCAAATATGTCATTTGTTTTGGAGAAAAAAAAAACTATGCATATATATACACTTTCATTTCTTTCTTTTGACTTTCTCATTCTATTCACTCTTCTCACTCCTATGTTTTTATACCAAATAAAAATTTCTTAAAAAACTATAAAATATAATAAAAAATAAAAAACAACAAAAATTAAATATGAACACAATATGCAGTTTTTATTTTTTGTGTTCATATATTTTTGTTGTTATTTGGCATAAAAAATATAGGAGTGAGAAAAGTGGATAGAGAGAGCCGAAAGAGAGTAATAGAAGTGTATATATAGGCATGAATTT
>BRYE01000007.1:2752500-2760000 GCA_030159115.1 Actinidia arguta var. hypoleuca
AGTTCTGTAACTGAAAGATGGATAACAGAAAGAGCAGACTCCTTTTTACATACAGGCCTTAATTTGTCATCCTCAAAGAAAAAACCTTTTCTGATCCGTAAATACTACCGCAAATTAAAACATTATCATAGATTCATAGCGATTGCGTCTATGATCTTTATGAACAAGCCTCTACCCAATGTATGGACAAAAATATTCACCCGCTGATCACCAACCCTAATGGCAAATGACATCCATTTTAGACATGGCATTCCAGTGTCCATAACTTATAGCATTCATGGATTCAAAATTGATTCCAGTTGTATTGATGCTCCTAAGAATTTTCAATTTTTCTACCCTAAAAAATAGAGATTGTTATTTTATTCTTTTTTCTTTCTTTCTGGCACTCAATATGCACTTGCTGATTCTCTTGTGTGATTACTTTTGAATCTACTCAATACGCACGAATCATATCAGAAGATCACAAATACACACACACATTCAAACGGATTGAGAATGAATACTAAACCTGTCTCAAGCGAAAGAGTTTTTGCACCAGAGACCTCGGAAGTTGAGGGCAGCACCGTAGCACCCATTTAAGAGCCCTCGTGGTGGTTGCGTCGCCGCCAGCGGTGGCGGTATCTCCTTTTCTGGAGAGCTCCTTACCGATATCGGCCCCGTCGACGGCCAAATCGAATGGCGGTAAGGTGAACCACTTCCCTTTCTTCTTCTCATAATTGCTTTCAGTCACCGCGTCGGCGTCGGCGTCGGCGGCAGCGGTAGCGGTGGTGGTGTATGGAGATTGAGGTTCGTGAAGGGCTGAAGAAAAGGTTATTGAGCCGCGAGATGCGACGGCGAACGGAAGAGAACGATGGAGAGCGCGGAGGAGGAGGGCGGAGGAGCCAGTCATTTTAGGGGTTTTGGGTTTGGGCGGAGTCAGGGTTTAACGACCAAGACATTTGGTGACAGTCTTTGATTGGGCCTTTGTTCACAGCCCAATCGTTTAATGGGCTTTTCTTGTACGGTGGTCCAAAAGGCACTCATAGGACTCAGGATGTAGGGAGGGGTCCACGTTGAATTCATGAAACCTACATTTTCGAATTTAGATAAAAATAAATAAATAAATTTAAATTTAAAATAGATGGTTTAGATTCACTTGATCACGTGATCTTACATACTCAAGAAAATCTCAAACTTTCATTTTGAAGTTGGAGAATTTTTCTTGATCTAAATTAGAGAATCTACAGAACTGTTTCTTTTTTTTTTTTTTTTTCTTTCTTTCTCCATTAAATTCGTAATTCAAACATTACATGGTGAACTAGATAAAAAAACTAAGACAAAAAAAAAAGAAAATGAAAAATTGTGTTCTCTTATGTAAGGGAAATTTTTTAAATAAATAAATAATTATTTTGTTTTTTCAATATGATATTCCATTTTTCTTCCTTTTATCAATTGATTTGAAGTCTTAATATTATGAAAATACATAGCAAATTTAGTTGTGTTTTTCTCACTATATTTCTCACCAAATCTTACTATTTCTTATTATAAAAATAATTTCCAATTGCCTATTTTGACTCTAATTATCTTTAGAAGCATATTTTGAGTCAATTTAAGAATTAGGCCCAATTTAGAATATATTTTTGTTTTTGTTTTTTGCTTTCTTGCTTTTTGCTTCTTTTTTTTTTATATATATATTTTTTTGATCAAAATTTATATTTTTTGGTATCTCTTGACGAGAGAAATCCAAAAATATATCTTTTTTATCTAATTTAAAAAAAAATCACAAAAGACAAAAAAAAATATTTATAACTTTGAAGCAAATGTTCGCTAGATACACACGCAAAATATTTTATTTCACAATTGATGAATCAATTTTAGAAATTCCCAAAATTAGGGATTTATCAATAGGTAATGTTGTGTCAATCCCCAACCAAAAGGCCACCGCCGTGCCAATCGAAAAGACAGTTGTCTCTACTAGACAACGAAATGGATTTTGAAATTTATTAAAATTCTCTAAAAAAGGTACAGTTAATAATCCGATAGATATTGAAATCATTAAAAGAACACCCAATAAGTTATCAGGTATTGTTCGAAGTATTTGAATTATGAAAAAGAAATATCATTCAGGTAATATTTTCAAAGGAGTTATTTTTTTTTTCGTCTTTAATGATTTTTTTTTAAAAATTAGATGGATTTTTTTACATTTTTGTACTCCTCTCATAAAGAGTAATCGAAAAAATATAAAATTTTGATCAAACTTGAAATTTTTTTTTACTAAAAATAAAAAATAAAAAAATAAAAAAAATCAATAACCCAAATTGGGTCGTAGAATTAGATTATGACTTCAACATTTTTGACATCATCTTAAAATACGTGCAAAGAATTCAAAGTACAAGTATTGAAGTTAAAAAATACGAATTATTTTCGTTCTTTTCAAAGCTGCTCAAAGATTTAATTGGATAATTAAATTATGAAAGGTGAGTTGATGTCCACAATTGACTACTTGGCTCTCAAAGAAAAGAAAAACTTAACACTCTTAGTTCATTTCCCCCCCCCCATGATTTGTCATGAGCAAAGACATGAGGCTTTTCGGTTCTAAAATTTAAAATTGAATTCTAACACAAAATAGTAAACAAACAAGCTTTTTTTTATTACTCGGTATCCAGCTCAAAAAATAAAAATAAAGGGAAAAAAATAGGTTAGAAGATGAACATAGACATTATTTACAATAGCTATATAGGTGGTTGGATAGAGTCATAAAGATGTTGCTGGAGCCATGATTTTGAGTTTAGATTTCCTATTCTGTTTAGAGAGCAGAAGTAGAGAGTGAGCTGGCCATCAACGACTATACACAAAATCGAATTTTCCTTATCCACTTTAAAATTTGAAGTTTGAAATTGTCACCCAACATTATCTTAACACTACCATGATTGTTTAAATGGGACCGACTTTTTTAATGTGTTCCAATATTACCCTCAATTCTCGTTAAGTCAGGTTTGGCATGGTATTTTTTTTAAAAATCTTTTAGGTACTTTAGTTTTTGAGTTTTTTTCTTCTTTTAGTGATTTTTTTTTACAGTTTAATCAAAATTTTATACTTTTTGATTTTTTTGGATTAGAGGAATCTAAAAAAATATAAATAATATCATCTAATTTGGGAAAGGATTCAATAAATCCAAAAAAAATAAATAAAATACTTTTTACTTGATAAATTGCCATATTTTCTGTTTTTAGTGGATTTTTCTAAAAAAATTTTCCGTTTTAATATTCTTCTTATTAAGAAAAAAATAAATAGATTTTGATTAAAGTGTGAAAAAAACAAAAATCACATGAGATTGGATTGGGAAAGTCCCTGAAAGTGATGGGGAACCAGTTTTTAGCCACTTGATTATACTGTGATTGCGTCATTGCATACTGTAATTCAAGTTTAGGCAATAGTCCCAGTTTGGTAAGCTAATGTAGTTGTCTTAGTTTTGAAATTTTTTGCACTTTTTGAGAAAACTAGGTAGACAGCTGTGTTAAATGCCTTGGCCGAGAAGGAGAATTAAAAAAAAAAAATAGTCCCAACATCGGAAATTATTACGTACTCCAATAGTGTCATATGATATTACATATTTGGTATAACTAAACAACTGAATGACCACAACACGCACAATAAAAAGTGATACGATTTTTTAACTAGCCCAAATATGGCCTTATTTTGAGGCTTACCAAAATAAAAAAACCAAACACTTGTTTTTTCTAAGGTTTCATATATTCGGTGCATTTATAAAACTTTGTGGTCTCAAATTGTCAATAAATTGATTTAAAGGAAATTATATAAGAACAAACTAAATCTTAGATTTTTAATTTGTTTATATGTGAATCATTCGACAATCAGCCTTCATTTATGTAGTTTAATAGCATCTACTCTAAATCTCGGCTTTGTTTTTCCCAATTTATGTTGTTTTCTCCAAGTCTTGCTTGAAAACATGCCCTTACTGTAGGGACTGAGGCTTTTAAAGGGGCTTACATTTTGTTCAACATCGTTTCCACAATTGTTTTGTCAAGAATGAAAACTTGCAAATGATTCGAATTGTGACAAGCATAAAAATTCTATATTTTAATCGATAAAATTAAAAGTCTAGAGTTTAATTTGTTAGCAATGTCAAACTTTTGAATTATTTTTGTAATTTCTATTTATTTAATTATTTCTCCAAATCTATATTACTATTAAAAGACAACACTTGTTATACCAAAAATACCCATTCACATTTTCAAAACAATACAAAGATAAATCCTATATAACTGCTATAAAAATTAAAAAAATAATTCATTTAAAGAATCAATTCTGCATACACATTGCTGAGCACTGATCGCTAATCCATTTTAAAAGCCGGTGGTTTTACTCAGCAAAGTTTTGGGTGTGGGGTCAACAGAAATCCCATAGATCAAATCAATTTCTTAACCATGAAAGTCTCTACTAAGAATAGATTAAAGAAAACGTATGGTTACTATTTTATTTAATGATTTTTTGTTTCAAATCCAAAATTTTGAGAATCTAAATCTTCGACCAATTTCGGTGCAGGTACGGTATTAGTCTCCCTCACCCTTGTTGCGTACTTGACCCGCCACGTTTTGTATATATAAAAATAATGTTGGTGTCAATAAATTTTGAACCACAAATCTTATGGTTAAGATTTAACTTTTTTACTGATTGAAGTAATTTTACGTTGTTTTTAAGTTTTTAAACAATTTGTACATTTATTTTTTTGTATTCTCTGTAAATTTATCTTTTTTTCTCTTGTGTGAAAAAGAAAGGAGGAATTCCTGAAAAATCAAGGTCTCATTTGGATATGGAGAATTGGAGAGACACATTAATATTGGGGAAGAGGAGATGGGGTATGCAAAATCTAGCCCCCCACGCCATTTGCATTCCTAAGTTCGGATTCAAGCTTTTAAAAAAATATCAAACACCCATTAGTAATCTGACTTATTATCCCAGTAATATTTTTGGATTTTTTTTTCTTTACTAGGAAGAAGATTTTAAAAATGTCCCCAATCATATCTCACATGAGGTATGTTGGCTACATACATGAGTTGTATAATTCTACGGATACGAATAGTTTACAAACTAGTGTTCTAAATGTACACATAGTATTAGCACATTCATTAAATTATTTATTCATGTTATCGTATTGTGTTATCTTCGGTTAAGGTCAGATTCGTGTCGTGTAAACGAATCATGCTCAAAATTTCTACTCTTAATGAAAAATATGAAGTGTGTAGATAAATTGAATTTTTTCAACATAAGTTTCATCAACTAAATCGTCATTTAACAAAAAATATTGATTATCGACACAATTACCTTTTTTTTGATTTCAAAAGTTGAACCATACTTTCAAATATTATGTTTGTACATTAGATTTATTCTAAATCAATGAACAAAATGAACAAGTGAAAACAAAAATCTCTACATATATTGAATATTACTTTAAAAAAAATATTTGTATGTAATTTTTATTTAGTAGGATGGGCAATATCAAGGATTGAACAATGTAATGATACCTCCTAATAAAAATATCACTAAAAGTATGTAACAATTCATTAAACAGATTATGGGTGTCATGTTCGAGTTGCTTAGGTTTGACACTAACCTGACTTGTTTACTTTTCGTGTTTTTAATCGTATCGAAAAGTAACCAACATAACCTGCTAACTTTTTGTACTTTTCGCGTAAAAAAATTTCACCCCTAAGTGTACCCTTGTTGAATTAAATGATAATTTGTATTTTTTTGGTTAAAAAATTAAAAAATATTCATAACTTGTTGCAGGATGAAAAGGATTTGATCATATCATTTACCTACCATTCCATTCCATGTTTACGCTGTTTTTTGTCATTTTCTGACGACAGACCACAGGAGATGATGGCGATTACGGGCATAGTCTTCTTAATTTCTGTTCCATCTTTCTTTCAGTTTTGAAATCCAACTCTTGTTGAAGAAAGGCCACGAATGCGCCGTGCCAGAATCTGTGATCCAGGTTTGCACGCCAAGCTAAGGAATGGCAATCGGGCCGGGTTGGGACGAGTTTTGGCGTAAACCATATCCCGTTCCATTTAAGAAAATCATCCTCCATCTTCTATTCAAACACGTAATGGGTGATGGTACAAATCTTACCCCAATTTACAGCAACACCCGCCTACCCCACCCTCGCCTAAAATATTTTTGTCATTTGTATGGTACAAATCTTACCCCAATTTACAGCAACACCCGCCTACCCCACCCTCGCCTAAAATATTTTTGTCATTTGTTTAATTTTAAACGTATTGTTGTACGTATAGAACACATAACAATAATTTTATTGAAGAACACTTAAAAAAATAAATTTAATAATGACAAAAACCTCAAACCCTTAAGTGACATAAACTAAATAGGAGGGTACTTTTATAATTTTAGCTTTGATTGAGTTGGGTTCAAGGCGCCAAACCCCCGACCCAATAAATGTATCCTCATTTTCTTGAGCCAGTAACTCAAATACCCCACCCAACTGCCATCTCTATCTAGATTAGAGTAGAGAATTTTTAGTGAAGTTCTTGAGAATGGTAATGATTCTAATTTTGTTTCTCTTTTATTTATTTTTTGAAATTTTAGAGTGGCAATCGCCCCAAACAACCCCGTTCCATCCCTGCACGACACAAGCTTTGTGAGATTGATTCCTTGATATATATATATATATATATATATATATATATATATATATATATATATATATATATATATATATATATATATATATATATATATATATATATATATATATATATATATATATAAGGGGCGCCCCCCAAATAGTATCCAACAAGAAAGAAAAAAGAAGCAACTCACATTAATGTATCGATTACATTGAATAAAAAACAAAGAAACAAACTCGACTATATTTCATTGTATTCTACATTTTGCTGATACCCTTGTCCAAGAAAGCTTCTTCCTCCATTGCTCACATTAATGTATCTCTCGATAATTATAAACAGATTGAGAAACAAATCCGTAAGTATCGAGTAACAAGCACTGACGGAAGATACCGTGTGTGTGAAGAGCATTAAGGTAACTTCGACCGACTAGTGTCCAGGTCCGCGAGGACTTGGGCCCGAGTAAGCTTGGGAATTTATGAAACCCTTTATTGATGAAGGAAGAGATTGATGATGATCTTCGAGAGGTCTCAACCCCTGGACAAAAACAGAACTAGAGTGAGAGAGCAAAATAAAGCAAAAGCAAAAGCAAATGGCATTCAAAACCAATATCAAAGAATGGGATTGCATGGTTTTGTGAGTTAGTTTTTTTTGTTTCCTTGGTGGTGCTTATGGGAGGGTTTGGAGTTGAATATATATATATATATATATATATATATATATATATATATATATATATATATATATGTGTGTGTGTGTGTGTGTGTGTGTGTGTGTGTGTGTGTGTGTGTGACAGACATGTTTCTTTGACCATTGAGTGTTGTAGGCTGAGTGGACAAAAGGGGAACAAATT
>BRYE01000007.1:2785000-2787500 GCA_030159115.1 Actinidia arguta var. hypoleuca
ATGCACTGGCTTTTGGGAGGGTGTTGATGGTTTTGAAATCTCTGTTTGGGATAATTATTATTTTTTAATTATTTGGTTAGATTCTATTAAAAAAATATTTATTCATGATTTTAAATCTTTGCCAACAGAATGGGAAAAATTCTTTAGTCCTAATGCTCAATTTGACTAAGCTTTTTTTTTTGAGTTTTTTCGACTTTATTGAATTTTCACCGTTTGGCCAAAAAATTATGCTTGTTCGATTCTCGACGATTTTTTTTTAAATCTAAAATTATATAATTTTTTAATATTTTTAAACTTTTTTCGTTAAGGAGAATCGAAAAATATATAATTTTGATCAAATGATTCATTTTTTTTAATCAAAAATAACAAAATTCAAATATCAAAACAATATCTCCAAGGCCAAACTTGGACCGAGTCTTCACAAAACAACACGCTTCTCTTTTTACAAGTCCGTATATCTTTCTTAAATTAAATTTAATAAAAGCATATTTTTTTGTGCGTTTAAGAAAATAGGTCGTTTAGGCATGTGCCGCGTTTGCAACAGTAGAAGTTGTCGACTCCGCCGGCTGCCCGTCCTTGTCTTGCCCCAACAACTTTACCCGTAAAAGGGCCGAGTGTTTTTTCGCTGACGCGTATCACAGTCCCAAAACGCATAACCCATGCCACAGGTACAGGCCCCATCCCACTAAATTATCCCAAAAATATATTCAAATATATATATATATATATATATATATATGTGTGTGTGTGTGTGTGTGTGTGGAGCTGCTGGAGCACATAGAAGTTAAGTTGAGTTAGTTTGTTTTTTGAGTTATTTAGCAGGTTTAGTTTTTGAATAAACTTTTTCCTTTTCTAGTTATTCTTAGCGAGAAGAATATGAAAATTATAAAAAAAAATTATAAAAATAAATTCATTAAAACTCACACATAATTGGATAGTTTACATGGTCGTGGTGTCTTTAAGGGGACAAAATGTATAATAACAGAATCTGGTCTTACTATGGTAGAAGCTTCTGACGAACTACTACTCTGAAACAAGTTCTGCGGGCCTTCACGCTGAACTCGATGCAGACACTATTAAACATCGACACTGCTCGAGTTAGGACCATCGTTATCGACGAGCTGATGTTATTTAGTAAGCTTGGAATAATAACCGCGTTATAACTTGAATAAGGGACAATAGTCGGTGGCAATCTCAAGAAATGTTAGGGAACAAAAGGTGACTTGCACATCGAAATTTCTTCTGACAGCTCTCACGATTGGATGGAGACGTTGGCGGAATATTGAGAGGCTACTAGCCAAGCCATAGGAGCATGGTTGGGTTAACCGCCTACTCATTGACAAAGTGGTCAGTGCTCATTGTTACGTGGCGAGTTGTAATATGTCTAGTGACAAGACAGTTAGCGCATCAAAGCACTCGCCGAGCTGTGTGATTCTTTCTTTTAAAGGTACGTGCATTTGAGCCTAAGAACACTCTCTCTCTCTCTCTTTACATTTCAACTCTAGTCATCTAACTTAACCATCGAAGAGCCGTTTCTCGAAAATAGTTTCAGCAGCCGTTTTCACTCTTTCTGTGTTGCAACTAAGACGTTGCCGTGTTATTATTCGGAGTCAGCTCACATCTCCACTGCAAGACTACCGCGGATGTATATCCTCGATTTTCCTTCGATCATCTCTCCAATTCACAACTCCACGGTGTCAATGAGTTAAACATAGGTGTTGTCACATAAACACACACGTTGCTTACTTGTGGGCAACACTTCCAATCAACGCTAAGATGTGTTGATGACAATGGAACTCGAATAGGGAAGTGTCTTGCTTGTGGGCAAGCTTGGTGCAATGATGGGATTGTAGTCGCGCATGGTATAACGAGAGAGTTGATACATTGACTCTGTGCATGCCATTTTTATGCGGGACTTTTTTTAGGGAGTTGTTCTTATTTGGCGAAGTGTTAACACGAGTAAAAAGTAAAAATACTCAGAAGGTCAAAGTTTGGTGAGTTGGGACTTAGTGAAGTATGAACGTTACATGGGGAATACGTTTCACTTAATCGATTAGAGCCACCCCATGAAACTGTGCTAAAAAATCAGTGGCTCAACTCGGCCTGGTCTATCACCGTACTCGTGCCATGTCCATTATAATCGTATCTTGCCAACCCTATCTAGGAGTCTATTTAAAAATATGTTGTTTGAAACTTTAACAAGCCAAACAATATAGTGTTCAAGATTAATTTGAAAATTTAACGAGATTTAAAAATAGTTCTAAGCTTGACATGTTTATCATATAGTCAAATGAATTTTAATCGAGTCGATCATGAGTTGAACTCTAATAACTTGAATTTTTTAAACATTATAATCTTATCAAGCAGAATAATAAGTTACTTAAATTTAATTTAAAATTTTAATAAACTTAAAAAATATATTCAAGTTTAATTTACGTATTTAATAAATAAAATCTGAATAAATTTTTAACGAATCGTACACAAGTCAAGCTTGAAAAAC
>BRYE01000007.1:2797500-2800000 GCA_030159115.1 Actinidia arguta var. hypoleuca
CAAAATTTTAAAAAATGCCACTCGATTTCAAAACATAAAGGGATTATCCAAGGATGACCCAATCAAAAGGGGGCAAAGTGAAATTTTTCCAAAAAAATTTATGTCTTTGCTACACAAATATTTTTGGGTTTTGGCTCCCCCTAGCATGACATCTCTTCTTTTGCTACTTGCTAGGACTTACTGATTATCACCATAATAATGCCACAAGAGCAAAAAAAAATGTTAAAAATAAGCAGTAAAACTTAAAAAAGGAAACAGAAATGTTTTTGGCAACAATATTGTTCCCTTGTTGATGTCTTGCTCCCAAAATTAGGGTTAGTGAAAATAATTAAGCAACTTCTCATGGGACTAGTTTCTATAAGAAGCGATTCTTTGATAAGGAAAGAACAGAACTTTTAGCAATAATAATAAAATAAAAATGTAAATATTCAACATCTTAATACCTATTTTACCCTTGCACTCAAATATTTCAATTTGGGTTATAAAGGAGTCTTAAGGAGCGATGAAACAGTTACCAAATAAATATGTGATGAATGGCACTCGGCTATTGTATAGTTTTGAAGCTTAATTGCCTAATTTATTATCACCATAATGATTGTTTACTAGCGGCTAATTTTCTAAAATAACGGTGTGTGCTTCTGTTGGAGTTCGGGTTCGGGTTTCTATCACTTCGCCCCTTAATGCCTCCAATAGGACCTAGTTTCTTTGAAGTCTATTTACTTGGACTAAATTGTGTAGTCCAAGTATTTTTGGTCCTATTTTAGACTTATTTAGATGATTCGAACCGTTTATATTGTAGACTTTGACGTCAAAATTAATATTATAAAAAATTACGTTGATCGGGCACAACTTAGTAACCGTTCAGTCATGTTTTATAACTTAATAAATGCGTATGCCACACATAATTATATTCATTTATCTCTATATAACTTGTTATTGATCAACCATTAATATATTTGATCAACGTGATTTTTTACGATAATATAATTTTCTATGAGGTGAACGTTTCAAATTATCAAAATATATAGTCTAAAAACAAATTTTAGAAAAGCCTATTCCTCTCCAATATGGGCCCACTTTACCTTTATTTTTTAGGGCTCGTTGAGAAGAGTACTTGTGCAAAAAATTATATTGATAATACATTGGTGGCTGCAAGATCGCAAGGCATTAAGAAACAAATGGAGAGCATAATTTCAAGACAAAACTAGAAGACAAATATAATTCAATCGAATGGTCATTTTTTGCATAATTAACAGACTGGTGGATGCAGTGGCGAATCCAAAAACTTTTTTTAGAGGTGTCATTCAAAAGCATGCATTCTATAAATTTAAAAAATTACTCTAACAATATCCATTACCCATTTTCAATAAATTGACAAGCTAATTTGAACTTTTCAAATCATAAACAAAAGATGATTTTCATACACTGATATTATTGTTTTAACAAAAACACATACAACTACATGAATGTTACAATTGCCTTCGACGATATTTCATATTCTGAAATCGTTACATAATAAGTTCATTGTCAATACTATCAAATACATCATTTTCAATATATGCAACTAAACAATCATTCATCCATTGATCTTCCATTCTGTTACGCAAACGGTTCTTTATGAATTTCATTGCCGAAAAAGCTCTTTTTATGGTTACAGTCGCAACGGGTAAAAATAACACCAATTTCACAAGCAAATAAACTAATGGATATACAATATTCTTTTTTATCTCTACTAACTTTTTAGCAAGATCATCAATTCCTTTAAGTTCAAAAAAACTCGTTGTTGCAGTGCAAATCAACAATGTAGTTCTGAAGTTGATTGTCAAGGCCATAAGATTATCGCAGAAAAATCAGATAGATAAAACTCAGCAAGTTGGATCAGTCTTTACTTATCAAAAGTAAAAAATAAATTACTGGAGTTCAAGCAAGGCACACAAAGAAGTAACTATGAATTTACCTCAGTAAAACGATTGTTAAGTTCTTTAAGTTCATATCTATGATTGTGTAAAATAACTCAACATTGTAGTGATGTAAATTTATAATTTTGGGAGATTTGCGTTGTGATCTCCCATGAGAGTTACAAATTTATCATTCATGTTCGAGATACAAATACCGTGCTTATTGCGAAATGAAGACACTTCTATCAGTAGAGACTCCCATTCATCATTTGCAATCTTCGCTTAGATATTTTAACTTGTGTCACATCATTTACAATGTCTTGGTCTTTTCTTTTGTAGTAGTAGTGACAACTCATTTGTGACTCCCAAGACAACTCTTTGCTTTTTGAATCCTCGGATTCATCATGACCACGAAAAGTTAATCCTTGACGCAATAGAAACCTTATGCAATCAATTTATGCATTTAACAGGTCCGATATTCAATCTTAACTTGTTTAGACTGTTTGTAAAGAACACTTTGAATGTGTTGATTTTGTTTCATTAAATCTTCACACTTCTTAGTGCCCGTTTGGTATAATTTTTTTTAAGTTTTTTCACTTTTG
>BRYE01000007.1:2805000-2810000 GCA_030159115.1 Actinidia arguta var. hypoleuca
TGACTTTTATTTACCACAATACCGTTACCACGCTATTTTTGTTTAGATTTAGAAAGTCTTTGTTCTCCATCACAAGTGTTTTTTTGTTTTGGTTTCCGCAGGATGTGATTTATATTGTAACAAAAAACTGTGTTGCTATTGGGACGACCCAAGCTGGGTGTTGTATAGTGCAAAAATGCGTGACACGTGCTGAGGGAGAGCTCAGGCAGCGTCTCATTTCTGAAATTATTGCAAATGCATTGGTCCTTTCTGAAAATATTTTTGGGTTTGTCTCTCTTAATCCCCTCCCCCCCCCCCCCCCCCTTCCCTCTACTATTAGTATCTTGTACTTTCAATTTGTTTTCAATAAAGTCCCTCCATCAATATCTCTCAAATATTTGGACGAAAAGTGAACACGTGAACCTCACATGATTCATTTTTAAAGGATAATGTTACCATCATTGGTCCTTAAAAATAAGCATGTGAATTTTCATCTGCTATATTTTCTTCTAAATTGTTAATGAAAATTGACAGAGGGATTGCATTTGAATTAGATTAAAACTATATAGACTTAATTATTCAAATTGGAATTATTGGAATCAAAGTGAAACTTTTGTTAGACTACAAGGACCAGTGATGAAACTTATCAAAAAAAAAAAGGCCTTGTTTGGACTAGCTTCTTTTTTTATATATAAATAATTTTTTTAGTTGATTTGTTTTTTAGATTTTTTCATCTTTATTGAATTATATTAATTATTTGATCAAAATTTAATACTTTTCCGATTCTTTAAAAAGAGTCTAAAATATAAAATTATTCATCTAATTTTGAAAAAAGTTTACTAAAGACGAAAAAAATAATTTTTACTCAACAAATTAACTATATTTTTTTCTTTAGTGATTTTTTTTATAAAGTTGATCAAAATATTTTATTTTCAAAATTCTCTGGTTAAGAGTTAACTTTTGATCAAGCAGTGCGGTTCTCATTTAAATCCGTTTAAAATAAATCCTACTATTTTAACCAATCTGAAAGTGAAGTATTGCTTATTACCGTATATCTACATATATCTTTTTTTGTGTGTTTGTGTTTTCAGAAACTATATTGTGCAATTCGTAATGGGAATAGGGGAAAAAAGCTTGAAAGAGAGGGTATTGGCACAGCTTAGGGGGCACTATGTGTCTCTGTCCCTGAACAAATATGGGAGCAATGTGGTGGAGAAATGCATGAAAGAAACTGAAGGTGAACAGTATGCACAAATCTTCAAGGAGATCATCAATAGCCCTAATTTCTTGATGCTTCTTCAGGACCCTTTTGGAAACTATGTGGCTCAGACTGCTTTTGAAACCTCAAAGGTTTGATCTAATTCTAAACTATATATGTCATCTGTGTTTGGATTAATGATTTAGCTGAGGAAATTGAAAAGAAAAGAGAAGTTGATGAATCCAATGGTCCCCAAGCATCGGATCCTCTAACATTTTCATTTCTCTTACCAAATTCTTAATCGAAACACAGTCGCAGGTTAGGTTTGGATTAAGAATTTGGTGGAGAAAACGGAAAAGAAAAGGAAAAAAGTTGATGGATCGATTCAATTTTTTCACTATCTTTTGTCTCCACAAATTTCTCCCTAAATTGTTAATCCAGAATAGTATGCCGTCTTTTATCGTGCACCCTTTTTTATCTTTCAGAATAACATGAAAGATAGTTCTGCAATATAACTTTCTGAAACTGTTTTTACAAGGAAAAAAACATTTGTTTTCATATCTTGTTCTTTTTTATCGGAATTGTTTTTGAAAATTCAGGAATTTTTTGGAGTAGTCACAAGTAGGTTTACAAAAAAGTTTTCCACTTTCTTAAAATGAAAACAGAGAACAAGAATGATATGGATCGGATCCAAAACTTTGAACTCTTCAAGATTAAGCTTTCATCTATAGCATTAGATAAGATTGAAAAGTCTGTAACTTGAAGTTTTTGTGAATTTGAGTAGATAAATGGAAACACTTCAAGAAATTGTAAAACCATGATCCTTAGTATGCTTTCATCTATGATTCTAATAGAATGTACGCACCTTCTATTTCCCATTTCCTTTGTTTTCTTTCCTCTTCTTTTTCCCCTTTTAGGCTGTATTTGTATTGAGGACTGGGTCGGGAGAAATGGAAAAGTTAGAAAATTCAACAACTCAGGACTGCTAAGTTTTTCCGTTAATTCAAACACAGCCTCAATGTTCAACTTATAATTTTCTTTCTCTGGAAAATATAGGGAGCTCTTCACCATGCGCTGGTTAGCCTGGTTCAGTTCCACTACCCATACTTACACAGCCACCCCCACGGGAAAAGGGTGCTTTCCAAAACCAGAGGCTTCAAGCATTACCGCTCATACGATTATAGAAGGTACGATTATAGGAGGTTCGATTATAGAAAGTAGACATGGTTGTTTGAAACTTGTGTGTTTTGTTTCCATCGTTTCTATCTAGTTATGTTGTTGCTAGGATTTCGGGGTAGTAGTTAGTAAGTTAGGGTAGTTGCAGTTTGTGTGTTGTGGTAGAAATAAAGTAGTGTTTGGATTGTAGAACCTAAATGTCCCAAGTTTATTATGATCCTGATGTTGGTTGTTATACATTATTATTAGCTAATTGGTTGGATTTATTATATGATAAGTGAATAAATCAGTGTTTGTGATCCAAGTGATTGTGGTTTTTGGTTTTCATGAAGGTTTATTTTAGTCTCTGGTGCATTTTGCATGAGTTTGGTGTGGTTTCTTTTTATATGCAGGTTGGTGATATGGCACAGTTCTCTTTTTTCCGAGAACTGTCTGAATTTTCTCTCATTTTCTTGAGAAAATAATATGTTTTCTCAGCACCTCAGAAGTGCTAAAAACACTCTATAAATTATCGCATAAATTACTATTTCAAACTGATACGCATAAATTACTATTTCAAACTGATACTTCATGTGATTATATAGTAATTTATGTAGTGCCCTTAGTTTTATTCTTGTCACCTAGTTCGTGTTTCAAAAATTTTTTAGTGAATTTATTTATAGTTTTGAGAAATATGAAACAATAAAAAATTTAATCAAAATACTTTTTTTTTTTTAAAAAGATTGATGAAAATTTTTACATTTTCAAATTAAGAAATCAAAAAAATTATATAATTTTAAACAACAGTAAATAACTAGCCCAAACTAGAGATTCAATCTTTTAGCATAGATGGAAAAAAGATATTTTTACCCATATTTTCTAATCATTTTGCTAAACATGGATTCTCTCATTTTGATTCAATATAGACTCAATATTTTTAACATAGACCATGTTTGAACCATTCATTCTAAATTCGAAAAACTTAACGTGATATATTCCTCACATATATAAGGAATAAAAGTTCTCCGCTACCTCACTATTGGAGAACGGATCGCGATCAATGGATGCGAAGGGGAGATCGGGTTATAGAATGGAACCAGATGAATGCTTGCATTAAAACAGATAACTTTTCTAGTTCAAATTCGAGACTTAAACTAAATGAATGGAACTAACATACCTAAAGTGCGTGGGACTGAAATACCTATAAATTAAGTGCTCTTCAATGCATAATTTGAAACGCATTTTCAAATCCCCTGAATTGAAATTCATTAGCAAAGAGTTGGTAGCCGTAATAAATCTTCGGAAAAATTACAAAAAATCATCGAAATAAATTAAATCTTGTAATTTTAATTTTAACTAATCAAATCTCAAAATTTAATTCAATTACAATTAAAGCCATCCATAGTCTCTGTCCACTTAAAGTTGACAACCTATTGGTTCCCACCAAATTTTTTTGGAAAACAAGGACTTATTTCCAAGCAAAAGTCTGAAAATTTGGCATAAATTAGGTCTAGAGAAGACTACATCTCTACCTTCGATTAGGGATTTAATTATTACCAGATTAAAACTCTGATTCAATTTGTTAAAATTATAACTATATAGTTTAATTTGTTACCGAGGTCAAACATGGAGCTTTGTTTTGTACTTTTTCCCTAAATGGAGTATCTTTTTATACGTTTTGAAGGTTTCATTGATTACATTTTAAGGCTATATTGATTACATTTTAAGGCCATATTGATCATGAATTTCTACATGATTTATGAGGATTAAAAAAAAAAAGAAAATTTAAACAAAACATGCGAAAATGTTGTAGTGAAAAACCCAAAATTCTGTTCGTTTCGAATTGGATCCCCTGTTTATCATATTGGGTAGTTCGGTACACAAGAAGTAGGCGAATTACCCGATTCAGTAGTTTTTAATTCTCTCGTGGAAAAAAAAAATTCTACAAGTAAAAAAAGAATGACCCCATGCCTAGAAGTGTCAATTGGGTTGATCTAGCATTGACGCATCACAACAGTATGATTATAATCGGCACAACACGGCACGAGCACGGTAATGGGCCAACCAGGTCATTGTTTTGGAGGTACGGGCACAATACGGCACGTTTTTGTAAGAAAATCTTAAGAATTAATTACAATTTACCCCCTCAAATATTCACATTTCACTTTACCCTCTTAAAATAAAAATACTTCCAAGTTACTCCTTTAAACTATTATAATTTGAGAATTAGAAAATTTTGTCAGTATTGAATGTTAAAAATGACATTAAAGTAGACAAAAATCCCCAAAATACCTCTCCGGTTCATTAAACTTTACCCCTTAAACTATACACATTTTTCACTTTACCCAAGTAAACTAAAAACCCTTACAAGTCATGTCAAAATTCAAAATTCCAAAAAAAATTCACAAATTTTATTTACTTTTTGGATATCCATTGACACCAAAAATCAAATCCACAAAGCTTCAATAATGCAAAGAAAACTCATAATTTTTATCTACTCTTTGGATGCCCATTCATCCCTATACTCAACACATCAAAAAAAAAAACCAAACCTCCACATGCTCTCTCTCTCTCTCTCCGAAAAAATCAGGTTTTTAGATCAGCACCCACAAATTTTATCCATTTTTTAAAAATCTTTCTTATTTATATAACAAATTATATAATTCAA
>BRYE01000007.1:2835000-2840000 GCA_030159115.1 Actinidia arguta var. hypoleuca
AATCACAAGATAAGTAATGTAAATGCACTACATATAATATTATATTTTTTATGTTTTGGTGTATAAATTGTTCATTATATTAAACTAGTTATGTTTTTGTATTTTATCCAAACTTTAAAATCTCATATCGTTGGTTGTACAAATTCGTTTTCGATAGATTTTTGTTTTTGAAATTCTCTTTTTCAAAATTCTTAAAATAAAATATATATTGAATATAAAATTATGGAAAAAAATTATTCTACCTTATAGATCACACAAAGGGGCTATAACTTTTGGTGTTAAGGAGAGAGGAACATGAGCCTTATAAATCGCATAGAAGGACTATAACCGGGCAATGTAAGATATTTCAATAATTATTTTTATTATTTTTTTATGCAGTAAGATTTACTGTCTTAGATTCGTTCCACAGCTGTCCATATTTTTTTGCATGCACACAGAAACGTCTTGTTTTGCCAGTTTTCCTGGGCCAGTTCAACGAAAGGAAATCCAAAAACATTATATTTATAGAAACAAATTTGTAGAATGCAAGTTATGGGAGTTTAAAATTTTAGATAAAAAATCTCTATATAGAGTTTAAGTAAGAGAACCCTACAATTCTTGAATGTGGATCAAGAAGTGTTATCCGAATTCAAAAATAGATGATACAAATTGATCACTAGGTTATGTGAACTCACACACTTGAGTGAATTTGAACAATTCAATTTGAATTCGGAAAATTTTTCTTAGTTTAAATTTGAGGACGGTAGCACCGCTGAGCAAGTAGCAACAATTAACATTTTTCACCAAATAATAATAATAATAATAATAATAATAATAGGATTAAAAGTATTTATTTAGGACCTCGCTCTCTGCAGTCCAATTGATCTAAAACGTTCATATTGTATAACTCATAGAGAAGTTTAATAATATAAAAAATTAAAATTGATTGAATACAAATCAATGATCGATCAATCTCAATTCATATTCAGATAAATGAGTATAATCATGTGTATCACACTCATATATTAAGTTATAAAATAAAACTGAATGGATATCATTTTGTATCCGATTAACATAATTTTTTGTAATATTAATTTTCACAACAAAATAAATAATATAATCGATTTAGATTATCAAAAATGAATCCAAAATACTTAAACTGCACTATGCAATCCAAAAACTCCAAACATTTGAACTTAAGAGAAGTTGTGTTCTTTATTTACTACCTTGTCCACATCACTAGCCAGAGTCACTCGATACAACTTTTTTATTTTAAAAAGTGATAATAATTTGGTGGGATATGGACAATATGGTCAAGATATTTTTGTTTTGATGATGCAACTCACTTGGAAAAATTGTGCAACATTCCATATCTGAACAAAGATGCTTGAAAGATTAAAAAAACAAGAACATATGGGTGTCTCAGACGTTTTAGGAAATTATTGCATGCCAACACATTGCAAAGACACAATCATAACAACTAGGAAAAGGGAGGAGAAATTATTTAGGTGAAGGAACATGCATCAATGTGAGTTTGAGAACAAATAAATACAAAAACTACCTATATGTAACGTAGTATTTGTTTATAAATGCTTTATAAAAAAAATTAAATTTTACTTCTTTCTTGTCCTAAGAAGGGTAATTTAGGTATTTATCTAAAAGGTGCGTACTAAGAATTTTTTGTGTTGTTTTTAGAATCAATTTCGCATAATAGTTTTTAGAAAATTCGTTTGACTGATGATTTTCGAAATTATTTTTTTGGATTTTTTTTAGAAAGAACACATGTTTGAAAAAATATTAAAAAGGTATCTCCAAATTCTCAAAAATATCTTCACTAAGACAAGAAAGTTTTTGTTGTCAAAAATGAATTCTGCAAAATGAATTTTAAAAACTAAACCAAACAAAGCGAAATTCAAAGTGTTTGTGGTAAAAAAGAAATTGTAAAAATCATTTTCTAAAAGCTTTAGCATCTATAAAAGTAGAACCATGTCCTATTGTTCCCTTTGCATGACTTGAATTAACTTGACCTTAGAAATGTAAGGAGGTTAGCTCGAGATGCTTGGTCATAAATTTCAGAATTTGGAGATTAATTAAGGTGTGCGTAAATTGGACCCGAACACCCGCTTATCAAAAAAAATGTAAGGAGTTTCAATTTTTAATTTTTTGGTTTTCGTGAAAACAAAATGTACATATTTGTTAAGAAATTCATTTTTTTTACCTTTAAATTAATAAATTTTGTGTCTCCTTCATTTTGCAAATCCAGTCCCCGCTCAGTACATTACACAGCCATTTTCGATAGCGACAACGTTGGCAAATACTAAGAAATTCACAGACCCACGTACAAGACGAACCTTCCGACAAATTAAAACCATGTAAGAGGTCATAATTATCAGTACGGTCGTAACTTTCATGAGATTTAGGCTAAGTTTGGAGTATTGGTTGTTTTAAGTCGAGTTTGGGGTATTTTTTTATTTATTTTTACTTTCTTGTTTTGATTTTTTTTAATATTTTTTTTTATTTTTTATTAAAATTTTATAATTTTTCAATTTCTGTTGACGAGAAAAGTCCAAATATATAAAAAAAGTTATATAATTCAGAAAAAAAATATTTTTATCCCCAAAAAATATTTAAAATAATTTTTTTTTCGTCTTTAGTGAATTTTTTTAAATTAAATATTTTTTTTATATTTTCGTACTCCTCTCATCGAGAGAAATTAAAAAAAAAACATAATTTGTTAATTAAACAGCGAATTTTTTTTACTAAAAACAAAAAAAATTCAAAAACTAAGGAACTAAAAAAATAAATATCCCAAACTGGGCCTTAACAACTAAAAGTACAAGCACATAGGGAACGGAATATTAAGTAAGGAAAATCTTAACTCAATGGCATTTTTTGCATAGATAACTTTCATTACGAGGTTTACAAGAAAAATGATTTAGATTATTGGTGTAGGTTAAGGAATGAAATCATATGAAAGTTATCGAGAGACGAGGTATATGTACCATCATTAATTCAATGTAACTTCAAAGAAACGGCATCTCTTATTATCCTTTAGTCATGTTTGGCTTAGCTAAAAATTTTTGATTTATTTTTTAATTAAAATATAAAAAGTGAGATAAAAAAAACTTGTCTTTCTTATTTGGGATGGCTATAAAGTCATCTAATTTTTTAGCCATGAATTAGGAAAACTCACTAATGGCTATTAATTTACTAAAAAAATTATGTTACATAGTGCTGTGGAAAAACAAGTGAAAAAAATAATTTAAAAAGAAATCTCAATCATTGAATTAAGTCAAATGAATTTCAATCGTATGTAATGTAAAATAATTTAAAATATTCAAAAATATCTTTATCTTTTACATATATATATATATATATATATATATATATATATATATATATATATATATATATATGCTCCAATCCGTCTTCTATATCTTTCTCTATTTTAGAGGATGAGAGTTTCATGCTCTATACACACGGAGGATGATAACTTTGTTAATTAAATGTGTATAATATTTAATTTATAAATCTATTTTTTATATAATTAGTACCATTAAAAAGATATTCATAATTCTTTCAAATGAGATTAATATTAAATATTTTTGAGAAAAAATTTAAAAAATACTAGTTCAAAGTTTTGGAAGAAAATGATGAAAGATTGAATTTTGAAAAGATTTAAGTGAGTTTTTAAAAAAAATAGAGATAGAAATAAAGTATCACGATTCGAGTTGGCATTAATAATAAATTCCTTTAAAATTATTTTTCGAATAAAATACATTATTTTGATCCTCTGTGTTAAAGTATCGGGTCTTTGGCCCCAAACACGGGAGTTAGCTTCTGGCATTGCACACTAGACCCATAAATTAAGTATATTTAGTGGGAAAGTACACATAAACTTAATTATGTAATTTTAGGAATCACATTCTATTAACATCGAGTTTGATGTCCCCCTAAATAAAAAATTAAAAAATTCCACGTTTTTTTTTTAAATTCACTCAACATCGAGTTTGACGAAGATATCTCAATTAATATGGTTTTATATAATGTTTGGGATGGAGGACTACGATCTAATAAAAAAGAACACTATCGTCTCTGTTTAGTTATTATTTTCAAAATCAATTATGAAATAGGTTTTAAAATTTGATTTAGTTGATTTTTTTAAATTAGTTCTTGGGAATCGCTAAAGAACTTGTTTTTCAGCAACATTATAGAGATGTTCTCGAATCCACAAAAATTATTCTTGCTAAAAATTGAATAAGATACAAAAATTGTGAATGATTTTGTTTTCAAAAACTTATGAAAAGTATTCTAAAAAATTAATTCTCAAAACTGAGACCAAATTAGGGATGTTCATGGTTCGAAATGATGTTATTTTAGAGAAAATCACAAGCCAAACTACTCCTATTAGTGTAATACCGAACCGCATGCACCACGACTTAATTTAGTATATTTAGAGGGAATGTACATACCAATTTAATTATTTAACTTTGCAAGGTAATCACATTCCATTAACATCGAATTTGATGTCCTTCAAAATAAAATTAAAAAAATTCTCCCCAAAAAATATAAAATTAATTTCTCAACATTGATTCAGATGAAGATACCTCAGTTGTAGGGTATGTATCTAGTAATCACTAAGAAAAATGTTTAATTATTTATATTTTTTTATATAAACTAATTTTTTTTTCATATCATTTAAGTGGGTCTCATTTCAAATTTCAAATTTTATTATTTCAGTTCGTATCAATTACTTAAAAAAGTTTATTTTATTTTTTAATTTGAATTAGGTAGGACTTTGTTGGTGTTTATCTGTGGTTAGCTCTTTTAAATGGGAAATTAAAATTAAAATGGTCTTTACACTATATTATTATTATTATTTGGTAACTTTATATTTCAGACTGATAATGCTAAGTTTTCCACTATTTTTAACCATATGTTTCTCACCACAAAATGTGGCATTTATTGTATTAATTAATGCGGACTATAAACAAAATATGGTAAAAATGGTAAAAGTAGCA
>BRYE01000007.1:2917500-2927500 GCA_030159115.1 Actinidia arguta var. hypoleuca
AATAGGAACTTGAAAAGTAGATAATTTTTTTTATCAAATGCTAAAAAAAATTAACTAAAAAATAAAAAAATGGAAACCAAAGCATATAAGAAAATTCAAAAAACATAGCCCAAACAAACTTAAGTAATACTCAACACGGGTCATTGGGTACACGGAAACAGGTACCAGATATACTAATTAACAAAGTTCAATGAAAATAGAAAAAGAAATACTAATTAATTAATTAACATGCATGACGATTGATTCTAAGCTTTGTTTATGGAATAATTTTGTGTTTATCTATTTGTTTTGAGCATAATGAGCCTCCCCTTTCAACTTATATATATATATATTATCAATGTATGGTTAGTTCTTTTTAACTTGTCATTAAT
Organism: Actinidia arguta var. hypoleuca; assembly: GCA_030159115.1. Lineage (NCBI taxonomy): Eukaryota > Viridiplantae > Streptophyta > Magnoliopsida > Ericales > Actinidiaceae > Actinidia > Actinidia arguta. Next base: position 2,917,872 of record BRYE01000007.1, read on the forward strand.
ATAATCATTTAATATGATTAATATATTGGGATTTGGTTAATGGTTAATGGTTAATGGTTAATGGTTAATGATGATACATATGTTTGAGGAATAATATTTTTTAAATACAATTATAATTTTACTGACATAGTTTTCATATATATTGGTGTATGATAATTGGCTTTTGTATCATTTGTAATGAGGTCCCGTTCTTTTGAGTTTTGACGTTTTTTTTTGGTTTATAATGAATTTTTTTTCAAATTATATAATAATTTTTTATTTTTTAAAATTTCTCTAATCAAGAAGATCTGAAAAAATATAAAATTAAATCTTATGAATCCTTATTTTAGTTTTTGGTCAATTTTTATTTTTATTTTTCTGGATCAGTTTGATTAGAGAAATTAGAGTAATAAAAAATATATTATATTGACAAAACCACTTAAAAAACTAATTCAAAATTAACGGAGTTATTTGGAAAAAACAATCATATAAATAAAAAATAAGCGAGAATTGTGTAAAAAGTCCCAAAGTTTGACAACAAGAACAATTAAACTCTATAATTTCAATTATAACAAATTAAACTCTGTAGTTTTAATTCAGGAGCAATTTAAAAAATCTGTTAGTATATATCCATCTAGGGCTAATGGAATCAACTTGTGTCATGCCCAAAATGCACTGAAATCACATCGTATAGTTTTTGTTCTTTTTTTTAAAGCCCTAATCGAACCATTCTCATTCCCAAATAAAAAAAATGGTCCCTTTAAATAAATACAGAACTCAAACTCTCTAATTTTTCATGTTAAGTGGTTCGATTAGAGCTTTCAAAGGGGGTTAACACTGTACGAAGTCGTTTTTATGCACTTTGAGCAAGAACTAGTGGATGATTTAAATTGATACCCAATTATAACTACAAAAATTGATATGTTACAATTGAAACTGTAAAATTGAATTTGACTTCATGATCAAACCATTGTTTTTGTTAAGTAATTCCCTCCCAAAAATGATTGAAGCAGTTTTGGTTTGGGACTAGATTTCAAGTTCCAGCATATTAAGAGGTTGTTATGTAGGGGTGGCAATTGGGGAGGTCGAGTCAATATTAGACGGGTCACTAATAGGGTAATGACCTATTTTACAATATAATTATAACTCCAATTCAACCTAACCCATATATTTTAAGTCAAACATAACCTGCCCAATTAACCCAGTTGTATATTTATCACTCTCACCAAAAACATGTTTTACTTTATTTATTTAATTTTTTATGTTTTCAGCATTAAAAAAAAATGTTTTTTAGTTGAAACAATTTTCTGAAAAAAAACAAACTAAAACTAAAAATAGTTTCTCTAAAATAAAAACTGAAATAATTTCTTTTAAAAAACTGAAAAAAGCAGAAACAATTTTCTGTTAAAAAAAGACTATTGTAAGGGAAAAAAAAACTGTTTTAACAGTGTTTTGAAAGCCCCTAATCAGGCCCACCAAAACCCTAAGCCTTTACGAAAAACGGTCAGTTTTGGGAAGCATTGGACGGGCTCAAACTGGTAATAGCAATTCGGCTTGTAAAGCTACAGGCCCACAAAAGAGCCCAAACCGGTATGGCAGAATATAATTGTGCACTAATCTACAAATGCAATTATTTACACAACCTGACAAGATTGGTTAATATTATCAACTTGCTAATTGGGAGAAATATATGGTATCCATTTAAAATAATAGAGCGAGTTTCATCTCAAATAGTAGGCCCCAAGAAATATAAAAGTGTAATAATGTATCATTTAGGCAAACATTACTACGCGAAATAATAAACATAGTTTCATTGAAAATAACGTGTCCCATATAATAAACGACTGTAATTATATTTATCTATCTGAAAAGATGGGTGAACATTACTCAATTGGGTGAAACGAGACATGGTTGAAATAATAAAGAAAGTCTCCTTCAGAACAGTGAGTTCATATTTTTTTTTTCTTAAATTTTCTTTTTATATATATTATACCTTAAACTATTGATCCAAATATAATCTAAGAGAACTGAAAAAATACAATGCAACTATGCAAGCATTTGTACAGAATTTGTAGAGTTGTGACTAATGGCCCGAAACACATCAATTTTTTTTTATAGTTCAGTATTTCTATTCAATCCAATTGGGTTCAAAAGAGACTAATCTGGAGCCCTACAGTTAATGGCCGAAAAAACATCCAGCAGCCGTGAGAGGACTCGAACTAAGGACCTTGAAACACACTATTTTTTTTATATACAATTTAGTGTCCTCACCGAATTCAATTGGATTTTAGAGTGATTAATATGAAATTTTAAAGTTAGTGTCTGAAAAAAACCTCCAATAATGAGAGGACTCTTGTCGAACCCTTTTTGAAACATACCAAAATTGATTCTCATTACTCAGTTTATTATAATAGTAGTATAAGATAGGCATGTCGTATGTCTAAAATTGATGTATTCCTGCATGCAGAGATATAAAATAGCCAAACACAAAATCCAAATAACTTCAAAGGGAAGACAGTGGTTACATCTTAATGGCTTCGAATGCATATGAGGTCATTACAGTGGAATTGTTTGTGGTCGGCTTCAGCCTAATTCGCCAACCAAATTGGAACGCCGTCGACGCCATCTCATTGTATTTATATATTTGAAAAGACCATTTCCCTGTTTTTTGCATATGTTAGAATATTTAATATTCTCTCTTTGAGCATGGTGAAAATAAGGGTGAAAATAAAATATGCAAATCCAAATGCAGACGTAAAAATAACATATGATATATTAAAATACATGGGGCAAATAAATCAAAATTTTAAATTTTAAAACCATTTCTAGAATTTAAAATGGTGTTAAAACTAAATATTTTCAATCCTTCTTTCCACGGGTTTTGTTGGCTTGTTGGTCTAGACATGGGACTTCGAAGTCTACTTCTTTTAATGTTTTAGGCTCGAAATCGCCTAAATACTATCAATTCCTGAATTCAAAAGTTCATATGGACTTTGTTGCGACTTTAATCGGACCTCTCGCTATTGGTGTGATAGGATTAATCTTTCGTATTATTCGATTATTGGGCCAGATATTGAGTTATACAAAAAATAGCTTTTAAAACCGAACCAAGCCAGGGACATTAAAGAGTGTGTAATTTTCTAATTACCATGGATGAAGAGTGAAGACATTATATGAGCTTTTGATACATTTTCTCACGCAAAGAATAATCTCCCTTGCTTCTGTTTAACTTCTTCCTTATAAAACCATCAAATAATTACCCTACAAGTCTCTTCTAGCCATTCCAAAGAAGCAATCTTGCGTATGCTTTGTCATTATGGGGTGTAATAACCAATACTAATTTCTCATCTTTATGATATTTTTTTTACTACATTAATAAAATGTGTGCACAAAAAATATGAAAAAAATATATTAAAAAAATTATGGATGGTTCAGATTCATTCAAGGTCCTCCATAGACTAGATGTAAATCTTGGCCACACATGAAATTTTAAGTTTCTTTTCTTTGCACATTTCCTGCACTTAATTTTTACCATTTTTTGAAGATAAATTTTGAGAATGACCAAGTTTCTTTACCTTCAAGGATTTAAATTTTATGGCAAAGTTAGCAAGTTGTGGCCCCATCTTGAACTCTTATCTTGTAGGATTCATTGAGATAATTATTCGTACAAAAAATTAAACTGATTAGGTTATTTGTAGCCATATGATTGGATCAAACAAATAAAATATGCAAAATATGGTATTTATTTGTTTAAGACAAATTTGATTTTGTCACGTGACTACAAATCTTCTGTCAACTTGATTTTCTGCATATACTATCTTCTTAATGTGCTTTATAAAATGAATGACTCGGATTATTGAGATATGTCCAAAGTAAACTCGCATCCCGCTAACTTTACTCTAAAATTTAAGAGAATTATCTAGTAAAACAATCTCCAGTTTTGTCATCTTTTATAATATGTCTAAAGTTTGAATTCAGTTGTTGTTTATCTACTTGATAAGTAAATGAACATTACTCTTATGATTAGTTGAAAAGTATGGGCCTGCACTATTTCAACAAGATTTACTTAAAAGTAATGGCCTCAAATTAGTGGATCCACTACTTCAACTATATTCACTTAAGGCATTGATCTTGACCACTCTTTTAACTAATAAATCACTAAAAAAATGATTGAACCAAAAAGCTTCGTCACTCTTATCTGACAATCCCCTGTTTGCGTGTGAAAGACAAATGCCACCACTACCCCGCAATTCATAAAATATATTTGGGGTAAATTACATGAACTAATTAAGCGAACAAGTAATCGTGGAGTTGGCACAGCTGTAATCATCTAGTCATAGAATCCGATATTTTTAATTTGGAATTCGATTTTCTCCCACGTAGTATCAATTAATGTGTTAGGTCAGTTTATACTGAATTTTGTTTCGATTTTAAATTATCTCACTACTTATAGACAGTGAAATTGATCCCCAAATTAATCGGTTCAATATACCGGGTAACTGAGTTATCAAATATAATTAAGGGAACAAATGTCAGATGAAAATGACTAAATGATGAACATGTGCATTTTAATTTGACAATATAATATAAACCACATGGCCTTCAACGAGGGTCACACAAATGGTTCACACATCACCACCACCACTTAATTCGATTTAATTTGACAATATAATATAAACAAAAATGCTAATCATCAGGTAATTAATGAAAAATAAAGCATATTAACACGTGTAAAAAATGCATTATGAAAAGTGTATAAATATCCGTATACAACTCGATTAGCAAGATGGTAATATAAAAAGTAATAATTTATCTACGGACTATTGGTGTTTACCAATTTTGAAACTCTGTCAAATTTTTAATTTCTAATTAGTCTCATAATAATCAATAATAACCATTTTTCATCTCTCTAAACTAAGAAGAGAAAATCTTAAATTTACTTGCACCATCTCAGCATTTTGTGGAAAAACTTATACACCCACCGTAGTAACACCTCCACTCCTACATTTATCTTTCTAATGTCTTGTTTGGGCTAGTTAATTTATTTTTTTTAATTTTATATTAAAAAGGAAAAATTAAGATTAAAAAAAACATATATTATTTGGGGTAGCTAAAAAAACGAGCTTAGAAACTCCCATACACTTATTCCAAACAGATATAAAAAGTTTAGTCTAAACGGGACTTAAAGCCCAATTTATTAATTATTATTTTTTAGAGTCTAGTTAATACTAATAAATTCATCTTGAATAAATGAATAAATAAATAAATACAACTTTGAGAGAGAGAATAATTCCCTGTACGGGATCCAGACACCTAAACACAACCCCAAACAATTTAAGAGAAAATATCAAATGAAATTCAACAATTAATCTAAAATTAATCAATAAGAACCCAAATCGGACGGCGATGATAAACGCGGTTTCTTCACCGGTAAAGGACTTTCCACCTCTTGTTCGCCGGGAAGTTGACTTTTCCTCCTGCAATCAACTCTCAGCGGAAGCCGGAAATCCGGCATAGCCGGGAGGTTAAGATCGAAATCGCGGTGGATGTGACTCGATACACCGCCTTCCGACGAGGTAACGCCGCTGCTGGTGGCCCCTCCGCCTCCGTTGCCGCCTTCGTAGTGGCGGCGCTTGTGGCCGCCAAGGGCTTGCCCGGTGGGGAACGACTTGTGGCAGATGGAGCACTCGTGGGCCCGGCCGCTCGGGTTGAGGGCGGAAACGGCGGCGGTGTTGGAGGGGCGGTCTTCGGCGCCGGTAGCTGCTAGTTTCCGGTGGCTGGCTTTGTGGCCGCCGAGGGCTTGGTAGGATGGGAAGGCTTTGTCGCACACGCTGCACTTGAAGGACGGCGCAGATTCGGAATTCCGGTGGGCTTCCACGGCGGCGAAAGCGGAGCCTCCGCCGCGGGCAAGCATGATGAGGCATAAAGCTAAGTACTCTTCTTCGGTGCGGGGACGCTTCGATCGCTTTCGCTTGGTCCATGGCTCGAGAGAGTGGTGGTCCACGTCGTCAAAGTGAAGCGAAGATGTGGCTGTGGTTGGGGAATTTAGAGCTTCAAGAGCCATTTTGATGTGTGTGTGTGTGTGTGTGTGAGTGAGAGAGAGAGAGAGAGAGGAAATAGAATTGGTTTTGGGAGAGAGAGAGTGGTGAGAATGTTTAGAGAGAGAGAAGGAAATTGTTTGTTAAGTGATGGTGTTGAGTGAGGAAGTGAGGTGGGTTATTTTATAGGCAGAGGGGGGGTGGGAAGTTGCGTGGGGAACGGAGTTGCGTGGGTTGGACAAACACTACATATAAATATCCTACTTTCCTAATCTCTTGCTAATTTTACATATAATTTTATATGTTTCCATATAATTTTTTATATGGAAAAAAAATTACTGTAACATATTTTTCATATGTTTTCATTTAATTTTACAGATATATATACTCTTTTCATCCCATATTGTTATTTTTATTTAAAATTTATAATTTCTTAAAGCGACATATAATTAATATATTAGATTTAAAATTTAGAGATAATAGTTTTAATGTCGTATTTTTATTTTTTAATTTTAAGTATATTTTTAACTATTTATTAAGGATAAGAATAGGATCACGTTTTTAGAAAGTGAGTTGATGGGGTGAGTGAAGTCAGGTCAAGAAGAGTGTGAGTAAATGTGAAGATTCTTATACGGATGGCTCGTTCAAGTCAAAACAAATGTACGCATAAGTTTCCAAGTAAAAATAAATAAAAATTAATGTTTATGAAGTGATCATTTTGAACATTGTAAAGTCTTATTTTAATAACCTTATACTTTTCACTCCACGTTTCTTACTTTCCATTTACGAGAGCTGCTACAACATTACGCATGCAACTCAAAATAATATATATGGTGTGCTCAGTATAATATTATTATAAATGATTATAATAGAAAAAATTATATATTTTTTATTATAAAATGTCATAATATTTATCATAATCGATCATAACATACACCACAAACGGCTCTAGCATTGATTACAATTGATCGTTATGTTTTTATGGTACACGTGGTGGTGTGTATTATAGATTTTCTCTCATTTTTAATTTATCCCACCATTTATTTGGAAGCAATTCATATGATATCTAATTTTATAACTTAAGTTTTGGGTAATATACAAAATTCAAAATGAAAGACCACTCACTACTCTCCATAATTTAGTTAAATTATACTTGTGCAATTGGTCAAGAGTCCATTTGAGGTTCACCTTCCATTTCTTGTTTGGACTTTCCAATTCCATCCACCAAAGGAGCGACTTTGTGCTATATTTTGGTAGCTACTTTCTTGTTGGCTTTCTAGAAAAGACGCCTAGCTAATTAATCTTCACGTGTTTTAATCATCGGCCATGTTTATCTCCATTGTTTTCCTGTTTAAAGACTTTGTTGGGATTAAGGAATTGGTAAACCAAATCCTTAATCTAAACACATTTAACTTTTTCCTTTTCTTTACCTACAACTAGGACCCGTAATCTTAGGAATTGAAGATAATGCTAGAAATTAGGTGAAACTAAAACCGAATTTTAAGGAAAAAATAATGAATTGGGGCTCGTTGAGTTCGTGCAACGTTTCTCAATTATTTGGTTGAGAGTAACTATGCGTAGTCAAGCTTTATAAACGGAAGCTAATAGATGGCTCGAATTTCTACTAGTTAAAAAATTAAAAATTTAATTTGTTAAAATTAAAAATTTAGAATTTAATTTATGACTACGATAAAATCTTAGGACTCTTTTTGAAACTTTTCCTTAAAAAAATCTCCTATGTTCTAATTTCTAAGGGAATCTCCAGCAATTACCTTGTTTTCACCTCTATATTCTAATCAAATTTTATTTTGTCACTTTTTTTTTGTCACATACTCCAACAATCTAAATTATAAAATCCCTAACTAAGAAAACCCATCTCAGCTAGCGGAACCACCTGCTCCAACGCTACCACCACAATAGCCAGCCGGGTCACCACATACGAAAATCCTTCCACCATTGAACCACCTCTCTTCACTCGTCTCTGACAGCATCCACCGATTGGTTCATTGCTAGCTAAGGTAGTGGGACTATGAGATATCGGTACCCTCAACCAATCACAACGTGACAACAACTTCAAAAGTTCAGATCGTAACAGAACTTGCCATCAGCTCAGCATTCTTTCAAACTTCCGTTAAAATAGTAATGACATTGCTCATCCCCATAATCCACAATTCTCTCTCTTTCCAACAAACCCACCCACCCCAGAGAAAAAACTTTTTTCTCTTCTCTCTCCTCTTTCTTTCTCACGTATTCTCTCTTCTTTTCTTCCTTATTCCTTCATCTTCCTCAACAAATTCACGGCCTCCTGAAATTTCTTTTCTTATCTTGGCTAAATCATCAAATAGCTATCACCGATGGGAGCATTTGGTTGACCCAAATCGAAGTGTACATCCTGTGATGCATTCAAAATCTGGTTGAAGAAGATCATAATAAAGTTCAAATCTCTAGCGGAGAGGGAAGAGAACCAAAACCAGAAATTTGTGGATGCATGAAATGATACGAAGCAGTGAACAGGAAGATCAAGTTCATGTGGAAACTCAGATTTCTATTGTGCCAACGAATCTTCTTACCACTGTTGCATGTTTTTCTTGAATGACGCTAGTAAGTGCCAAAGCAAAAGAATCACTAGCAGTTGATTCATGATTTAAATTATGAACTTTGGTTATTTTTGGATGAAGGATTTAGTGAGGACCAGGAAAAGAAATTGGAAAAATAGAAGATCCAATCAATGGTTCATAACAGTTGGGTCATCGAACTTCATTCTCATTTTATTTTTCCTTGCCCAATCCTGATCCAAACATAACCTTAAAAGTGGGGCATTTTTATCCTTTGAATACAGAACTGTTGCACAAAACAACAACAAATTGAATACAAATTTGTAAAAGCTGAATAAAAGTGGATCATCCGGGGACTGTCACTAGACTTGAAACTGGTTACCAATCTGTAGACTGTCGCATTAAAACAACTTAGAGTCCGATACGAACTCAGACTGTCCTAGTTGCGATGGCCTTTTGACGATAGATTGGCCAAACGAGTTGTTGGAAACGAGGTAAACACCAGAGAGAGGAAGAGCGAGAGAGGGGTGTTGAAGATGGGAAGATGGGTCCAGTTCTTCGCAGCACTAGACCCATCCTCAAATTTGTGGGATTTCTTCTCTTTCCAACCCATCATCTCCCGTGCTCTTCTCAACCACCATAGGGTCTGGTGATTTCAATAACGAGAAGGATATGAAATGGGAAATTTGTTTAGATATGGGTGAATCTATGGTTGGTGATTTGAAATGCAAAATTCATTTTCAACTTCAATTTTTTTTTAGTTCTCGCGTGAGATCTTTTGGGGAGGAGAGAGAGCGAAGGAGTGAAGAGAGAGAATGGGTCGATCAAAACAGGAGAGAGAGAAAGTTGCGGACCCAAAATGAAACAGCCGTTTGCCTCTCCGTTATTTCTACACGAGTCATTATTTCTGATGTGGCATCTTTCTGACAGACTACGACTTATACCATTGTTGTTGCATTGTGATTGGCGGAGGGTAATGTGGGACGACTATAACTTCACCGTGGAGGAAATATTCTGGCACATCGCACGCAACGCGCTCCGTTCGACACGTAGGATG
>BRYE01000007.1:2952500-2955000 GCA_030159115.1 Actinidia arguta var. hypoleuca
GCAGATTGTCAGTTTAATATAGTGTTGTTTATATCCTTCCTAAACACATCCTACCAAAACCACCCAAAATCTCTGTGATATTTTAGTCTCAGTTACTTGTGAAGGTCTGTTACAATTTACCGGTCTGGTTTCTTCGGTCTCTTATTCTGTATGTTGACTTTTGCTATTTGAATGTCTTTCTTAGTCTGGGCAATATTTTCATTTTTCATACCCTGGTGCATTTTTTCCTTAAATACTTTGTATAGCTTAGTTGAGTACATGCAAAAAAACTCAAGGCATTGAGGTCTGGATTGGTGAATATTTGGGGCTGATGAAGTTAAGATAGACAGCCAAATCCATGTCTGGCTCCGTTGGTTACCAAAATAATTGTCCAGTGGTTATTGCTTATCCTACTTCTTGTTTTTCATCCTCTTTTTTTCTTTTGTCATGGTGTTTGTTTGTTTTCTGTGTTTGACTTGTGGCAGCAAACATTTCACTATGTCTTTCTTTGTTCCACTATTTGTATTCTTTGTTATGCAAATTGTTATCATTTGCATCAGTAATCAACTGGACATGGGCTTCATAAATGCTCCTGTCTGAATTTTTCATAGTGTCTTCTACCAATGGTCATTGTTTTCAAAATGGTGTTAGTGTGTTTGTTGGATTTAAGCATGGGCCATGCGGGTGACAAACAGTAAGAAAAACAAGTTCAATGTATAATTATCCAAGTTGGGCATTTAGGGAATTAAACTAGTAATTTCTTGCACTTAAGTAGGATTTCGTAACCATATACCCTTTCTGTTTTTTTTTATTGGAAAAATAAAAATTTCATTAAAAAATAATGAATTTAAAGGTACAATGGAAGAGAAATGTATGAGGGAGCTTTAGAAAGTTCTCAAACTTTCCTAGTGCTGGAACTGACAAAAACTCTACCTACCCGTCAGCCAAACTAAAATTGGCAATATACCATCTAGCAAAACCTGGAGATTGAGACCCTAAACCCCCCCCAAAAAAAACTAGAGATTGCATCTTCTTTCTGTTGCAATGGGTCTCATTGGTGTTGTCAGTATCCGCTGTTTTCTACTGTAATTTTTTGTTGTGGGAAAGCTAGATCTGTGCTATTTCCTCTCATGGATTAACGCTGTGCTCTTATTGTAGTAATCTTTTGTCTGTTTCAGATGATTTATTTGAATATTTGATTTCCTGGATGACATATTAGCTCCGGCAAGTTCTTGTTAAATGTCAACTAGCTATGCTTATTGTTTTCTTCTTGTTATCATCGTGTTTAATTTGATGTAATATTTGTTGCAATTGACTTATCTACACTGTCTAGAGATAATACAAAGTTGGTGAATGGCCTATGAATAATTGATCTGGGTGCCTGAGATTGAGTAGTTCCTTTACATGTCCTTTTTGGTCTTATCCTTCTGATTATTTTATTTGGTCTCACATTGCTACTCTGGTTCAGCTGATTACGTGTTTCTCTGTTATCTAACGTTTAGTGAACGTAAAACCCATAGCTTATCCAGAAAACCAAGCAGGGACCACAAGTTTGAGAGGTACAGTTTTCATCAGGTCTTCTGTTTTTACTTTGTTTTGCTATGCTTTGTTGCTCACTTAACTAGTTTAGTATGTTATTTATTCCTAGTTTCCATTCATACATGAGAATCTTGCAAGTAAAAAGTTAAGATTTAAAAATTACTTGAGTTGACTTGGATTGTGCTGTGCATTCAATGATATAAAAACTAAAAAGTACTATAAAAGTTTGTGGGGTGAATGTCCTCATTTAATGGGGCATTCCGAGAATCGAACTCGGGACCTCTCGCACCCAAAGCGAGAATCATACCACTAGACCAAATGCCCTGTTGTTGATGGTTATCATCTGCTATAAATGATCTGTTGTTTCTTGACTGCCAGCTGTATTTGCTATGACTTAATGTATCTTCAGGTCGTTTGATCTGAAAAGGGGTTTTATGTTCTTTGCCATGAAAAGCTTTTGAATACCCAAAGAAATGCACTTGGCAAGCCATTTACTTCAGTGGTTCTAGGCATAATATTGGAGAAAAAATCAAATTTTAAATCACATACTCCCGTGGACTTGTGCAGTTATGATCCCATGGAAACAATACTCCCAGGTCTTTTAGTTGCTTTTAGAACTATCATTACATTCTATGTACCCTACTGAGTGACTGATGAGCCATTTATAGCTATTTGGTCTCTAACTGAGGAAACTTGTCTGCCTTTTTTTTTAAAACTGCTATAGCTTCCTGGATGACAACTTTAATTTTTATCATGGCACCTGTTTATAGTGATACCATTCTTGAGGTTCACCATGTCTACGGACAAGTCATTATTGGGTACATTCAATTGTGTTATGGCTCTCAAAATTACAATGCACTAGAAGAAAGTACAAATCATGTTCTGGCACATAATGTTCTGTCTTTTTCCTTTGAATGTTTATAGGTTTAATTTTAATAGCGCATTTGGTTGATAGTGCTTGATAATTTATGAGCATTTTTAT
>BRYE01000007.1:2960000-2962500 GCA_030159115.1 Actinidia arguta var. hypoleuca
AATATTAAATCATTTGATTTGAAATCTACTTATATCTAAATAGAACTTAGGCTTCATTTGAATAAATATGGATTTCAAATGAATAGATTTCACATTATTCAATGAGAAAAGTTTCAATTTAGATTTGAGAGTTTATGTATGGATTTCGATATTGAGTTTGGAAAGTTTGTCGTGATAGATTTGAAATAACTAATTAATAAGAGTGATTTGAAAATTTTCATGCTTATCATTGTATGCAAATTTCTTAGGCCGTATTTGAATTAGAAATTTAGTGAAAAAAAAAAAAAGAAATAAAAAAATAGACGATCTAATCTTCCAAAACTATTGAAGCATTTATTATTTTTATTTCTATTTTTCTCACCCAATCTTTAATTCAAACACGGGAAAAGAAAAAAGAAAAGGAAAGGTTAATTTGTTTTTTTGATTCTGTAAAATTTGTAGGAATATTATATTTCCAGGTTATTATAAAATTGTTTGAATCTCGAAAAAGGAAAAGGGGCATTCCGAGAATCGAACTCGGGACCTCTCGCACCCGAAGCGAGAATCATACCACTAGACCAAATGCCCGTTGGTGATTAGTCCTCCTTTTATATTTTATTTATTTATTAGGTAACTCCACGTTCGCAACATAACATTTCGTGTGTTTCCTTATATAGGTAAATTTCATTTACTTACCCTGATGTTTATGAAAAATACAAGGTCTTACCCTATATTTTTAAAACATCATTTCTTTTCTTATATCTAAAAAAAATAAATAAATTGATGTCACTGATACGAATGTTCTTTCAAATAAAATAGTTTGAACTAGCCAGCAAAGCTCCTTACCAGTGAGGTCAGATAGTTTGAGGTTACTAAATAAAGTCTTTTTTTTTTTTTTTAATAAACTATTTTTTAGATTTGATTTATTGCTTATACTTTTTGGGTGCTCTTAGCCCAGGTGAACTCAGCATATAAAATTTTTATATTTTTAAAAAAATATTTATTAAAGATAAAAAAAATTAATTTTCAAAATGAAAACGAGCAATTTTTTTCAAAAATTTATATTTTAGGTTCTTTTAGTCAATAGGAACCGAAATAGATTAAATTCTTACGGCTACTGGCAAATTTGATTCCTAATGTATTGATTTTATAACATTTTGGTCCTCAATTTATCAATTGAGCGGATTTAGTTCCCAATGTCTCTAATTTGTACTAATTTGGTCCCAGTTTCTCCATAAAGTTCAAGGGTATTTTGGGTTTTCACCCAAAAAACCTACTGCCCCCATTGGACCTTATAAATGCAAACCAAAATGGTCTAGGTAAACCCCACTGTCTAAGTACATGCCACTTAAAATATGATGCCGATCGCCTTTAATTTCACTACGAAAATAGAACAAAACTTGTTTTTTTCCCTTCTAAAAATAATAATAATAAAAAAAAATGCTACCACACATTGCCTTTAATTTCACTACGAAAATAGAAGAAAAATCTATTTGGCGAAATGGGGTTTTGTCCATCAAGACAATGATTTCACCCACCTTTATCAGAAGAAAGCAACCATCATACATGATTCATCTCTATGCATTTTCTACAGTATCGTCAATTTTTTTTTTTTTTTTTCATTTCTTTTTTTCTAGTTAAATCCTTGATCCAAATACAACTTAAAGAAAACGATTTTGCTAACGAGTGCCCTTGTGGCATTGGATAAGAATGCATAAAATACATGTATATTAATTGTCTATTCAACTCCCTGAATATATAACTTTTTAACCAATGCCCCATAAACTCTCTTAAGCATTTGCCTTAAAGACTGTATTGGATAAAGAATTTAGTGAGCGAAGATAAAAAAGTTTGACGATCCAATCATTTAAATCTATTCAATCATCTATATTTTTCATTTCTATTTTCATTTCGTTTTTTCATTCTAAATTTTTAATCCAAACACAGCATAAACTAATTTGTACAAGTGTGTACAAATGCATGTTAGTAGCATAATTGTGTGTAATAATAGGGATGGTGGGGGGCTAAGAGCAGTAGGGATGGAATTGCTTTAATTTCGGACAAAATGATTACACTAGTCCTCTACCATCGATCTGATTTCTCATACATTTTCATTGTGTTGCCCGCAGTTCACTGCTACCCACAAATCTCTTTCCTTCTCTCTCTTTGGTTTCCATCTCCTTTTCATCTGCCTCACCTCTCTGTCTCTCTCTCTCTACTCAGCAGAGAGGGTGAAAAGCAACAGAGAGAGAGAGAATCCTTGATCTTTCCCAAGGAGGGAGAGCATTGGAAGCCATGGCCTTCGCAGGTAACCTTAGTTTTTCCGGCCGATCACCTACCGCCTAGGCGAGCTTCTAAGCCTTAAACGCCTAAGCGATATTCAACTTAATAATGTATTGCTGGCAGTCGCCGGGGCACCTAGGCACTCAATTTTGGCTGAGCGACCACCTGACTTAGTATTATTGCTCCATAGCAAAAATATTATAAATAAATCATTGAGAATCAAATTTATTTACATTAC
>BRYE01000007.1:3012500-3022500 GCA_030159115.1 Actinidia arguta var. hypoleuca
TTTGATAAAATTTTGAGACTATTGTTGGAGTTTTACTGAAAGACAATTTACTATGACAACATTCTTCTATGTATTCGTTGGTTTTATCTTTAAGAATTGCTTATATTTAGCGATGGAAAATGATATTCTTAGGTAAAATTATTACGTGAAATACTACAAGAATGACGTGGTAATGATATTTTGGTATGAAAAAATCGTTTTGATGAGTGTTTTGTTAAAAATTAAAAAACTCATATTCTTTTACGACGTTTTGTATAAAAAAAATTATGTATACATCCTCTGTTTATATATTTTTATTATTTAGATTTTTGAATCACATACAAAAATTGCTTTTTTTAGTTTCTAGAATGACATGGATTCTCTAAACTTAAAAACTTAAACTTTACCATAAAATTAGATGATTGTAAGCCCATAATCAAAATTGTCAATATTGTAAGAGCATATGAGAAAATCATCTACGTAAAAAATTAAATTGATTGGACATCTATAACCACGAGACTGAACCACAATTGTCTTCAAATAAATGGCCACTAACTAATAGATGGTCTAAACATAAGTGTTTTGATAACATGATTGCTAATATTAGATCAATCTAATTTTTTTTCTATGAATGAAGTCCTAATCAAGTTTTATAAGTTGAACCAGTTGGATTACTTATGTAAAGTTTGGGGTAACCCTACCACTTTTCAACTCCAACTTAAAAGTTCAAAATTTAAATTTTAGAGAGGCTAGTTCCATCTAGAACAACATTAGGAATATGATAAATATACTTTTTATGATGTACTGTTATTAAAATTTCATTTTGAAAATTTTATTTTTTATTATATCAATTAACTCTTTTATACTTTAAATCAAGTGTCAATACGATCTTTCTGTTTATGAGTTTCTAGCCTTTTATAACGTGTAGTGATAATTGAGAAAACGGAGGATTGGGAAGGGAGAGGTATATAATGAGAGAAAGAATGGAGTTAAGCATCCACACTAGTCTCGCTAAATTTTAAATAAATTATATCTTAATAACTACAATTTTTATTATAACTTGTTACTTTTTAAACAATAACTCTATACGTATCAAGCTCACTAACTTTTAGCCAAATTATAATTTTACAACTATCCTTTTTATTTTAGCTAGTTACTTTTAAAACGATAGCTCTATCAACTTCTATATTTAAAAAAATAAAAATAAAAATAAAATAAACACCAAATGCATAGTTCCTAGTTACTAATTATAGTACTAAGTACCGTAGCAAAGTTAAATTTGGGATTTATTTTGGTTAGCCTGATATGACAATATTTGAAGGTTTTATTATCTGAATTAATCAAAAAAAAATATTTAACTAACTTGATGCAGATGCTTGTATATGGATAATATAAGTATTATTAGGGTAGCTTTTGTTAATAACTACAGGCTATGACCTTGATTTGATAAGATTTTATGCCTATTGTTGGAGTTTTTAATAAGAGGTCACTAGAATATTCTTTTGCGTATTTAGGGGATTTGAACTTTAGAAAGCTGACTGTTATTTTATTTCTACGTAAGGTAATTACAATTTGCTTATATGAAGAGGTTTGAGTTTACACGCAACAATTGGCATTGGAAACTGAATAAATTATACTTTCACATTTGAAATTTTGCTAAAATAGTATTCTAAATTTTTATTTTTAATTGTATCAGCCAATTATTTGCTTATTAGGCTACATGTTAACGTAGTTCTTCGGTCTATGTTTTCAGATTTTTTTTTTTGTCTGTTTTTTGTTTTTCCTTTTTGGGAGCTATTAAGCATATTAAGAGCAATGACGGAGCCAGAAAAAATATTCAGGGGAGGCAAATTGATTTTTTTTTAAAAGGGACATTTATATTTTTTAGGGGAAATAAATTATAAAAAATATTAAAATTATAAATAAAAAAAAAAAACTTAAAAGGAGACAGCTGCCTCTTCTGGACACAAGCTGCCTCCGCAACTGATTAAGAGCATCTCCAACTATGGTGTCAAAAATGAGTTGGCAAGCTCAACTGTAAAGTTTGGCATTGGACTTTGCTCCAACAATGGTGACAAATAGAAGGCCAAATCCTTGTTGGCAAGGGGATTTGTTTCCAAATTTGACAGCAAATGGAGGTGCATTGTCAAATAATATTGTGGATTGAATAAAGGATGGCGATAATGCCACAATTAAGATTGTTAGTGCCACCATCAACTTAATAAAATGCCACCTTTATCCTCAGAGACCCTCAAATTATTCACTGCATCACACATTGTCTTGTCTCTCCTCTCTCTTTATTTCCTTTTTTGTATTGTCCCTTTCCCACTATCGCCCTTATCTCCCATCCACCCCATCCCAAATTCATGATCATTATTGTTAATTGGGTCGGAGAAACTTGCATTCAGGACGGATTTTATTACACTGGTGAAGCAACACCAGTTTCAACAATGAACTTTGTAAATCTATTCAATACGAGAATTTAAATGATCTAGATCTTCATATATGGTTGTAAATCAATTCAATTATTCAATTGAGATTGAACGCGTTACGTATATGGGGAGAGATCATGATCTATAAATGGAGGAAAAAGAAAAAGGAAAATACGAAACAGTCTGATGGTTTCAATTCATTGGTAGTGTGGATGGGTGGGTAATTTAATTTTGTAGCAAGAGAGAGGGGAGATTGGGTCTGAGCTGTTGGGGATAGAAATTGTAGGGCAATTTGCAGTCACGGTGGATCTGGGGTTGGCATAGAGAGAGATGTTAAGAGGTAGAGGATAGTAGCAATCTCCAAGGGTCGCTACGATGGGATCATCGTCGGTCATGCTATGCCAGCGGCTGTTAGAGAGAGAGAGAGGGAGAGTGTCAGTGAGTGGTGAGAGAGAAGGGAAAAAATGAGGCCTAGATGCGGTGGGTTTTAACTTTAACGAGGACAAGATTGACATACTATTAAGTTGCTCGTGGCACGAACAATCTTAATCGTGATATTATCGCCGTATCGTGGTCCGACCAATCGATGGGCGATTCATGGTCTTCCATGGTTGGACTGGTGTTGATTCTAATTGGAGATTTAGATCTCCGATCATGGTGATTTTGGTTTCGAATAGTTTGGGTTTCTACGGGTTGTTCTACGGTTCCTTCGTTTTTCGGTGGTGAGGTCTAGGGGGCGTAGGGGTGCATATCCCAAAAGTTTGAAAAAATTCATTAATTATATTATAAATTTTAATATAATTTAAAAATTATATAAGTTAACTCTTCACATTTTTTAAAGATAATTTTTAAATTATAGAGATTAGCCCATAGTAAGAGTCCTGGATCGGTCTTTGGGTTCTATCCCGGTGCTGTGGTCGCTATTAGTAGGTGGTTGGCGCCGTCTCGTGGTCTGACCAGTGAGGTGCGATTGTTGTTCCGAGATTTGGGTCTTCGTCAGATTTGGGGTTTGGCGATTCGTCTCACTAGAGGTGGCTTTCAGGGTGGTTCTCTTGCCTAAGTTTTATATGGCTTGAGCAGTTTCTACGCCATGTCATGTTGGGCGGCATCAAGCTGAATATTATTAGGGTGAGTTTCCGGTGCTGGTCTCAACTCTGCCCATCGTTGGGCTTTTGGTTGTTGTTGCTATCTCAAAGTTGTTGTGGGCGGTTGCCTTTAGGTTATCTCTGTAGATTTGTTGGCCCTAAATGGTTTTTTGGGGCTTTGTTCGCCCTTTGTTAATTGCTGTGTTGGGATATTCTGTTTTAGGTTTTAGACTTGGTGTTAATCTGTGTGTTTGGCTATTCTCTAGTCTCTGCGGATTTTGTTGAGCTGGTGGCTCTTCCCATCTCCTTAGCTTGTGTTAAAAGACTTGGTTGTCACGGCAGCGAGGGGTTTGGTTATGCCCGTGTTGGATTGGGGGGCTGGTGTGGGCATTTTCACTTAGTTTAAACTCTAAACCAGTTTGATTTCTCCCATTTTGTTCCCTATGTAGTTTTCTTGTGCTCTAAATTACTTGCGGGGTGTGTGCAATGTTAAATTTTGGTAGAATAAGTTTTATTTTGCGTGGCTGAGGCAGTGTTATTTAGTGTCTGGTATGCCTCTTGAAAAAGTGTAACTGCTTTTTTGGATTTTTTTTTTTTATTTCAACCGGCTTAACTATCCAAAAAAAATCATAATCCTCTCTCTATAGATTGTATCCTTGTAACTATATATCTAAAACAAATACTGTTGATATTCCCCCTCGGATATGGACTGTCACGGTCGAACCGTGTAAGCTTCATATATCTTATCTCACTATCTTATCTCTAAAGATTCTGTAGAAATTGAGAAAATAAGTAGCATCAAAAGTATGGAAGGAAATAGTTGCTATGGGATTTGAAAATGAGGGGGCAAAAAGTAATACAAAAAACAATTTCCTGTCAAAGTTGGGAAGTGGAGAAAATATAGATTCTAACAGGATGTGTGAGCGGGGGGATATCACACTGAAAAAAGGATAAGCTAAACCCTTCAACTCAGACAGAAGTCACAGAATGCATTGTGTGGAACCAAGGTACGGTCCTTTTGTAGGAAAATATCTCCAATCACGGGCACCGACGTCGGAATTACGTGAGACTTGGTGATCTGAATGGAATCATCGAGAAAATCAGAACTCATGCCTTCGGCCATGAGCGCCGTCGGTTTTCGTGAAAATTTCATCTTTTGTCTTTCCAAAACAGCAATTTTGCTGTTTATAGTAATTATTGTTTTATCTACAAATTTTAATTTAAAAATCAAAATGAGATTCTGTTTGTTGGGAAAGGTTTCATAAGTAGAGTAGGAGTTGATTTAGATATTAACTCAAAATTTATTTTTTTTTGTAATTTTTCTTATTTTCTTGCCTAATTTCGTATTTAACGCGAATTATGATTTCTAGATTATTATTTAAACGTATTGTTGCCTAAAAAGCAATTCAGTTTTTGATTAATAAAATTTCTGAGACTTTCTCTTTATTTCTTGTGGATTCAAGAAATCCTAGTGGATTCTAGGTTTAGTTTTTTTTTTTTTTAAAATAGATGTGTTCTGTCTCTGGTGACATTCTGTCTGCGTCACTCTCTCTCTATATATAGATATATATATGTATGTATGTATATATCGTGTGTGCAGGCTCATGCCTATGCTTATTGAATCAATCCCAATACAGTGGTAAAAACTGTGGCATTACAAAGTATGCAACAATTGGGTTAAAAAACCTTATGGTACTTTGATTCAACACTAGAAAATGGCTCCAAATCTGACATGACAATCCTCCACTTAGATGCTCTTTAAGTGGTGCACTACTTATTGGAGAGTCAAATGCCTGATCATTATACCTCACTATGATGTTGAACATAAAGTCATCGAACACCTATTTTATAATTCTAAAAAAAGTGCATTACATAGGGTCCATGTTTGCTTTAGGCTCGACATGGCTCTTTGCGAAAAAGGAAATTAGATTTTGTTTCTGATGTCAGTCCATCGGTTTTTCTCTATGGGTTGGTTTCAAGATGCATTAGCATTTGTGGGACTCCTTTTTATTGATGGATCTTTTGCAATACATTGTTTTAAAACAAGTTCTGAACATTTTTTTCCCTTTTAAGTTTTTTTTTTTCTTTCGAAATTATCGTACTACCTTTTCTTTTGTCGGAACAATACTGGGCACCTCCAAACTTTAAACGCTATTGAAGTTTTTGACTGCAAGTGGGAAACTGATTAAGGTACTTATGTGGTGCAGAAGGTAGCATGTTTCCAAATTTAGTGGCAATATGCTGCAAACTCTACTTGGATGCTATGAAGTTAATTGAGCCAGAACAGATCCTAATGCTTTTATCATGTTAATTTGGAATATTTATTTATTTCTTAATGAAATTGTCAATCTGCCACATACTTCAGAACCTATGCGAAACCATAGGGAATAATTCTGAACAATGGATTTTGAATCTTGCATGGACATAAATTTATTTTTCGATATAATCTAGTAAATGGTTGGATTTTCTTAATTGGAATGCACAGTTCCTTTTGCAGATTTGGCATAAAGCATTAAGGACATTTGCTGCTAATTATTAATTAAAATTTCATTTAATGTTAATATGCTTGACATCCTTATTGTGTTTTAAATGGTTTATTTTCCTGAGAACAATGAGTTAGTTTGTGAGCCAGGATGATAGACATTTAGATAATTCCTTGCAATATATTGAGCTTGTCTAAGCTATTGTATATGTTGCATCGATTTGGTCCATGTGAATCAGGAAAATTGGAGAAACATGAGCATCTTGGCAAATGGATGGGGCTCCAGATGGCTACATTATCCATAAAAAGGACGCAACCTGCTCCTAAACAGGATGAGAACTCTATTGCTCTTAGTACAGTAATTCAAAGTGATGAAGAAATTGTTGATGCTAAGCCTCTCGCAGTTCAGTCCGGTTCTCAGCAGATTGGTGTTCCCTAAAGATCAATCATAACGTTAGACGTTGTTCGTACTATTTTAGGTAGCATACTCTCATTTCCTTAATTTTGTCTTGAATAACTTTGGTTTTTAGCTTTCGAATTTGTCTGTTTTGTTAGGTGTGATACATAGTGTATAAAATGAGTTTGTTAGGATGGAACCTACTAGGGATGGCTCTGCAAGTGCAGAAATATCGAACTCCTCTTCTGTGATGGCATGTTGTTCCCCAAACAAGCGTGTTGAAGAGACGCTGGGGAACAAATTATCACGTCTCCTGGTAGGTTGAACCATCAGCTGAGCGTTGTTTTGTTGCCGCTAGAAGCGCAGTCCTGTTAGGTTTAACCAGAAGCGGAGTGCTGCAAGTTTTGCCGCTGCAAATACCTGGACATGAAATTAGTGGACGTCTCACCAAGAGCAGGTGCATGTAACTGAGCTTCAAATGCACACATAATAATTTTTCGGACACCATAATTCATTTTTCACAGAGTTAGAATCTTCTCCGACCCTCATAATTTTAACCATTCCCCCATCCCTAACCTTCCAAAGCCTAACCCATACGCACTCTAGCCACCACCTTCGACCACTTTCCCTAGCTCCTCCTCCACCTCGATCCGACAGTGTCCCCCTCACCCCAGCGCCTCCACCCCAGTCGTGACACACCTTAACACACACACACACACACATCACCCCCAGTTGCATCTCCTCACCATGTGAAATCCTTACCCAAATCGGGAGGGTGGCAGAGAGAGAGTGTTTCAATGGGTTGGGGTGAGTAGGTAGAATGAGGGAGGTAGTGGGTGGGGTCAGGGAGGATGGAGAGGGCTGGGATGACAATGAGGATAGGAGTTGGGTGTGCGTGTGTGTGTGTTGGCAATGGTGAGGGTTGCAGAGGACTAACAATATGTCCGGGCGAAGGAGTGGTGGGATTCGAGCAGGTTGGGCGTCCAAATAATTGACGTGCGTGCATGTAGAAGCTCCTGGCTCATAAAGGGACAAAGGAGGGCAGCTTGCTGCAGATGTAAGAAATCTCACATTGAGATTTAATGTGGTTCACGTGTTAATTATTAATATTTGTTTTGTATTTAATTATGAGTGATACTAATAAGAAAAATCTATTTTATTAAGAGTGTTTTGTGAATAGATGTTTCATTATGAAATGACACATCTATCGTGAAAAATATGCTTTTTAGAAATGATCACGTCTTTTTTTTCGATGGAGGGAACAAAACTTGTGTATAAATATACATAGGGTTTAGATAGGCATGTTTTTTTCTGATGGGGTTCCTAAACTTGTGTATAAATAGGCATGTTGTTTTTTTCCGCCGAGATTAATACCGAGCTTAAGAACAATTTTGACTTTTGATTGTTCATCCCATATTTCTACTACAATACTTACAAAAATCAATAATGCTATCACCATGACCACTTGGAAACCAAAGAGTTGTGCTAATTTCAAACCAGTCACCACCAAGTGGGTGGACGCCAACAATTAGGAATGACAATAGACATGTTGAGACGAGTTTGATTTGAACCACATCTTGTCTTATTAAGAAAAATTGTTTCAAAACCCAGCTCCGATGGATAATGGTACAAATCTCAACCCCAACTATAATGATAAAAATGCATATAATTACCCTTGAAACATATAAAAATAGTTTATATTTTTATTGTTTCGCGTGCGCACACACATATATATATATATATATCAAAAAATTACTTTTCATGAGAAAAGTAAATGAGTGGGATTTTGCTTTCACAACTCTTAGTACATTTTTTCATATCAAGTTTTGTGTCACATAACTTTGCGTTAATATTTTTAGTCATTTTTTAACTTTCTTGATTTTAAAAATAGGAAAAAATATAAAAATATTTTGAGAAAATACACTTTAAATAAAAAAAAGCAAAAATATCATTTTTACACTAAAAATAATTTTTTATAGCGATCTTATAGCGAGACCTTGAATTAGATTCGGCTATCTATGTTATCTCTCTAAGAATAAGAATAAGCGGGAAAGTCGATTATCAACGTAAAGTACCTCATTAAGGGGATAGAATAAGCGTCCATTGAGTATAAAGATTGCCGACATATTAATTATTAATTTTATTTATTTAATTATGAGTGATAATAATTAGAAAAACATGTGTTATTAAGAGTGTTTTGTGAATAGGTGTCTCATTATGAAATGACACGTCTATGGTAATAAAGTACATTTTGAGAACAATCGCATCTCTTCCCTATGGAGGGAATAGAACGTTGTATAAATACATAGAGAGGTTTCTAACTTAGCCTTAATCAGAATAAGCTTGTGTTCTATCGGTGGTATTCGTCAAGTCAATGGCCATAGGTTAAAAGATTTTTTTTGGTTCAATCAATCACTTGGATAATGAGGGCTGAAGATACGATCTTATTTTCCACTGCATAATAATTCTGTACATTTAGAAACAGAACTTATGAAAGAGCCTTCCTCATTTATGTACATACATACAGAGAGAATGGGATGGATTAGCTCTTCGCCTCGTCCACTGGTTTTTCATTTTCCTTTATTGTACAGATTTTGCGTCACTTACGATCCTTGCTATATTGTATATGTGTATGTATTGTTTTGCTTTTTATTTGTATTCACAATATGTAACAAGCATTACAAGCTCTCTGATTCTCAACGCTCTCTCTTGCACTATGTTTTCTCTGTATCTCTCGTACTATAAGTTCTACTGTATTAATAGAACCCTAACCTATATAATTATATTTATTATTCTAAAGAATTAGGGATTTCACATAGAGGCCCTTATTATTTGAAATAAATAAAGGACATCTCACAATACCAACAAATTTTCTAAAAACTCTTCCACAAAATTGTTTTTGAAACCTAAACCAAATAGAGAATTGTAAAAACAAAATAAGGTTTTGTTGGGAGGGAGTTTGACTCAAGGGTCTGCCTGTACGCTCACTATTGAAACTCGTACACACTAAAAAATTTAAGTTTTGTAAGTGGTGAGTCCGTTCAATGTATATTAAGAGTCAACTCTTTTTTTAATTATACGATGTGGGACTTATTCTTTATACATGTCATCATTTCCCCTTGAGTTCGATCTACCAATTTGATAGCCCTCCCCCTTAATCCTTGATCCATTTGAAGAGAAATCATATAAGTCTGCATCTACATCGTCTTGTCCCAATATACACTGTTTGAAAATTATACTTATTTAAAAATTTAAGTCTTGTAAGTGGTAAGTACATTCAATGTATATTAAGAGTCAATTCTTTCTCTAATTATTCGATGTGAGACTTATTATTCACACATGTTCTCAACAGGTTTAGGGACACAAGAGTAATTGTAACATGAGTATAAAATAAAGTGGGAGCCCACGTTGGAAGTTGTAGCCATGAGCCATTTATATTGCTAAAAAATATAGTTAAAAAACTGAGTTTAACAGAGCATTTTAGATTGAAGTTCGTGTGCACGTGCGCACATGAGTGTAATTCTGTGGAAGATCCCACATGCATATCCACACGTGCCATCATGTGTGTGTGAGTTCGTGTACAATATATATTTATCGAATATGGTTATATATATAAAGGGATTAT
>BRYE01000007.1:3027500-3030000 GCA_030159115.1 Actinidia arguta var. hypoleuca
CTTTTTCCTTTGCCTTTTGCCTTTTTTTCTTTTCTTTTTTGGCTGTCAAAAGTGGGAAATAAATTTCTTGTGTTCTGAGAATTCAATTTCCATGTCCATGAACAGTGGCTACATTTCAGATCTAACCATTGTTGTTCATGAAACTATATATGAAGGTTGAATAAAAAAAAAATTAAGCACAAACTAGACAAGTATCATTGCCCTAAAAGACCAACACACCCAATATTAATATTAGAAGCATGCAAACTATAAAAAAAATGAATTGAACCCAGGGTTCTATGTTTCGCAGAGCTGATATTTGACAGTTAGAACCTACACGAAGGGAGCCGAATACAATTTTAGAACATCGACTTACCGTATCTCTCATCGGCCTCACATGCTATTTTCTTAACTCTTGATTTATTCTATGATTTACGAATCCTTGTTTACCATTTTCTACGTATTAATTTTGACACTTTGTGCATAAATTCCCAACCATCTAAATTCGTATTTCCATATTGTTGTTTGTTGCATTTTCCGTAACTCCAACGTTTTGCTGAAATTAGAATCCGATATTCTATTTTTCTATTGTCACAATCTGACTCTGTTTCCCACGAGTCCTTGTGTGCACTTCACTTTACTTCTTATTTTGCCTATCTAGTATCTACCACAAACTAGATTCTGGTGGTATGAGTCACCCTTGGAACCTGCACAAGGCGATTCCATTTGGTTTTGTAATTCGCAACAGGTTGCATCTTGTTCTCTCCATTTACTAATATGGGTGTCCATAATTCCTGTTGTCTGTTGTGTGTTGTGTGTTTCATCCGTGAGTTGGCGTAAACAGAGCATTGTGTGCATATTTTCATATGTTGGTTGCTTAGAATCCCTGATTAGACTTTTCATGTCTGTATTATTTTTGGAAAGATGACTCATGTGGGGGTTGATTCTGTTTCAATTTTCTTTTGAACCTGGAATTATGGTGAACTCATATGGGTGTTTTGGTTGAATAAATGAACCTGTCATCTCAAATGCA
The DNA here is from genome assembly GCA_030159115.1 of Actinidia arguta var. hypoleuca. Classification (NCBI taxonomy): domain Eukaryota; kingdom Viridiplantae; phylum Streptophyta; class Magnoliopsida; order Ericales; family Actinidiaceae; genus Actinidia; species Actinidia arguta. The sequence goes on from BRYE01000007.1 coordinate 3,028,513, forward strand.
AAAATTTAACTTTTTTTGTGGGGGTATTTTTTGTTATTTCCATTTTTGATTGGAAGTTTTATTTATGGAGAAGAATGTACTAATTTATTACGTTGGAGAATTGGGCTTGAAAATTTGTATTTCAAAATAGATCTCAGTCTCTCTATCTACTCTCTCTATCCACCCCTTTTTTTTTCTATTAGTCAAATAGAAAGGAAATACATAAGCTTGCACTAATCAATTTAGAATGTCAAATTCTAAGATCCACCCACTCGTCCTTAGAAACTATGCCATCTTTGTTTGATACAGCTCCTACCGCTTTGATTCATAAAAAAATAACTTCTAAAGTATTTTAAAATTTTGATACTTTTATATTTTGCTTTAAAGAATCAAAATCTTCCAATCTAAAAGTTTTTACAGAACACAGTAAATCATTTCAAACATATCAAAAAATACAATAAAAATAATATTTTTAAGTGAAATAGAGGAAGGTAGAAAAAAATTGATCTCTTAAAATTAAGAAAATGTGGATAAAATTTTAGAAATATTGTTGGAGATTGCTCTAAACAACTACAAAAATCTAGATGGTTAAACCATCTGCCCATTAGACGAGGAATTTTTTTTTTTTTTTTTGGGGGGGGGGGGAACATTTTCTTTCCTAAAATGTATGAGAAAAACATTTTCTGCCCTAAGAGGTATGGGACAAACATTTTCTGTCCTTCCAACCACCACCAAAACAAAGCTCTAAATGCCTGTGCCCTAGCCAAATTTAACATATGAGTGTTCCCATTTTTCATGACAAGTCCTACACAATTCTAATGTGGCTCTTTTAATCCTTATCTATGCCATTCTATACTCTCTTTTTTTTCCTGACTAGGGTATAGCTCAAAACTCTGTCCAAGGCATGGGTATAAACCAGTGAGTTTCTACACAAATTTAGGGTATGATTGCTGCCACGATCCACTGAGAAATTCGCCTTGGATCACACGAATGGTTTCAGGCTGCCCATGACTAGGTTAGAAGATTTAAATGAAACTACAAACGGTGACAGAATTTAACTAGAAGAAATCCAATTCAATTACGAAAAAACCCCAACGAAAATAGCATGAATCGATGTTTTTATATAACTTGTCAATCGGTTAACAATCCGAATCATAACATGTGCTAAGTGAATTTACTTTTACTCATTCATGCTTGTATAAGAAAATCAAACAACAAATGTTTTTTTTTTTGACAGATACCTATTCTTTTTCTTCTCCTACATTTTCAAATCACACTTCCCTTTTTATTTACAAGTAAAAAAATCCATACATAACTTCTTCTTTTTTCCCGATAACTCGATATCTGTCTTAAGGACCGACTAATTCAGGTGACCAATCCCGCTGTCCACTAACAAGGGACCTGATAAAACATGGGGCAAATTCCTACGTGGATTGACTCAACTCAGAAATTAATAGCACCTCTGAGGTTTTAAATTTAAGATCAATCTTGAAAGGAAACAGACCTCTA
>BRYE01000007.1:3035000-3047500 GCA_030159115.1 Actinidia arguta var. hypoleuca
GTTTGAATAGACTAAATCCCGGCTCGATTTGATTCGTTTTCAGCTTTTTTTCTAGATGTACCTTAAAAAATGGTTAATAAGCCAGCAAAGAGTAATGGTTTTTTTTACCTCCTTATCATTCTTGGCCTTGTTATCCTCTGATTTCTTCAGATACTCTGACAAGTTTTTCTCAGTTAGATTTAATATGTATTCATCAAGAAAAAGTAGTAGTAAGGTAACTAAGAGAGAGAAGCAAATGGTGATTTTTACTTTGGAGAAGCTGAGTCCTTGAATCATTGACTTGGGAAGTGGCAATCATTGTTGATAGGAGAAGGCCTCTCCTTCCCACCTCCATCACTCTTGTTGTTCTTGTTCTTCCATCTCTTCTTTCAGTTGGTGGTGTTGAATTAGATGAAGCAAATTTGGTTGCAGTTGCTCTTAGCACCATTTGCTCTCTCTCTCTCTGAGCCACAAGTTTATGATGATGATGAGATTCGTTTGGCCCTTTTTTCCTTTGGAGTCACTAAAGTCAATATGTAGTGTGTTCGGACGTAACTGTGTCGCTCTTTGAACATGCCTGGTGATGTGGTGTAAATTAAATATCATAAATTTTTTTGACTTTAATCATTAAAAATCAATTAATTTTTAAATGAGATGGCTAAAGACCCGATCTAATACAGTATTACGCTACATAAAATCTCAATTTGATAAGTTGCTTTTTAGAAATATGATTCACTTGGGCATTATTTGGATTAAGGTGTGGAAAAAGAAAAAAGGTTGTTGAATCATCTGAATTTTCCGTCTTTTTTCTCTCCTTGTAAAGCTGTATTTGGTTTAATAATTTAAAGAGGAATATGAAGAGAAAAAAAAAAAAAAGAAAGAAAAAGATTAAATCTGAACTCTTGAATCATTATGTTTTTTGTTTTCTTTTCCTTCTTAAATTATTGATTCAAATACAACCTTAATATTTACATATTTTGATATGGTGTCTTATACAAACAGACAGAATTTGATTAGACACTAAATCAAAGAAATTATCGCTAAGCAATCTTTTCTATTTCACAAGCTACAGTTAATACTAACGCATTGTAGCGGACATATATATATATATATCAAATTAAATTTTGTCCATAAATATTAATTACTCTCCTAATCAAAACTTTGGATCCCTTCTTCTTAATTGAATAATCCCTCCTATGTCCCTCTTGAAGCCAGGAAAAATATAAAATGACTAGAACCAACTTGGAAGATGGTTCCATTAGAGCTATTTATGCTCATTAAACAGAATAGGGAGCATAAGTTTAAAAAAAGAGCTTCAATAGCCTCCCACTATTCACCTCTTAAATTTTTATTTTTTGTTAGATCTCAATTTTAAATTATGGAAATCATTTCTAAATCTTTTCAAATAAAGAATATTTTAATTGAGTGTAGATAAAATAATGAGGTTATTAAAGTGACTAAAAAAATGATTCTATAAACTAGAAATTAGACAAAGTAAGGAGCTTGCTAAAAAGCTGCTAAAAATGCTCTTATGAGGAACTAACTGTTTGAATAGCTTATTTATTTATTTTTTAATACCCCAATATCCACGCCCAATCTAATTAGGTCTGAAAAAGACTAATCTAAGTAATCTAACGTTAATAGCTGGACAAACCTTTAGTGGCTCTAAGATAACTTGAACTAACAACCCCTTAAACATGAAGCCAAAACCAAGTCTTTACCAGTTGAGTTACTTGTGGTCTAAACTATCCACATTATCAATCCTCCTCTATTCTGATAAAGCTTCTATTATTGAAGTCATAATATTAGTAGAACATGTACAAAAAGGTTCTAGCATAAGCATCATTACATTTAATGTGAGAAATTTCCAGTATTACAGAATCCTTCAATCTGAATCCCTCTTCCGGGGACATTCGAATCTCTCATCGATAAGTTTCCATAATCCCACCCCTCTTGCTTCTGTAATTAAACACATACAAACTTTTTCCAGTACCCGCACCGGTTTTTGTACTCCCAAGTATAATAGAACAACACACAATTCAAGTACATGGGACAATCACTCTAGCAAGCGTTTATGCTTACACCAGGCAATAGCGATCACATATAAGAATATGCTGCCAGAAGTACCGCCACCAACGATCCAAAGGAACTCTTGCATCCCAGCTTTTTCTTCATTAAACAGATCGATTTTGATGTTCATACCGAAAATTCCAGCAACAATGACAAATGCGCTCACCAAGAAAGTTGCCGTCATCAACACGACCCCCATCTGAAGAAGATGATTCTGTTTGTCATCCAGCATTATGTTAATGTAATCCTCTGTTTCGTCGACGTACTCCCTCAGCTTCCATGACAGCCAAAAGGACAACCGATTTTATCTCAATAGTGTGGACTATGTACACTGGTAAGTTTGGATTTGGAAAGTTGAATTTATTAAGAACATTTGATTTGAAAAATGCCACTGCTATTTATGATTGTTCTTTTGAGAAGAGTTTAACTAAGGATAGCATTTACCAAATAATTTTAAACAGCATCACATACGGATTGATAAGGAAAAAGCACAGACGAACTAAATTTTAGGTTGAGTTGCATACCGTGGATAGTTTATACCATCAATCTCAACGAAGTACGCTTCCACGAGCATTTCAAGTTCTTCCACATCAAGATGTTTGCTTATGGCACTACGAGTGGTACTAGTGCGAGTCCCGTGGCTGCCTCTACTAATTAAATGAGACGCGTACTATTGTTTTGGGGGGTTATCAATATTTGAAGATCGCCTTCGTAACTGGTGAATCCCCATTACCTTCTAATAAAATTTCAGCAGGAATTCTTATGTTTTATGATAAAAATATTTCATGCGTGCGCTCAGGATGTATATATAATCCGGGGAAAGAGTCCAGAATGATGAAGCAATAAGCAGGGATATTACCCGCCTGTCGTCCGCGTCAGATCGAAGAACATCATCATCCGTGCCATCTTGCTCATTCACAGATGATTGAGAAGAACTGTCAAGGTGATGTTGCACCATTTTGTCGGTAAGATACATCTCAGCCATATCTTCATCATCATCTAATAGGTTCTCTAATTCATCCCTTACTTGAGAAAGGAAACCATTTTGCTCAGGAAAATTAAGAGAAGAATGCATTCAACAAGAAAAAATAGGAAATAGAGTTCAGTTGATAGCCCAGATCGACAGGCCATAATTCCAGCTTACCATATGGCAAATTAAAGCTCAACACGTAACAAATAGATTGATGCCAACTATTTTTCAATATACCTGCGTGTATATGTGTGAATAAAAAACACTAACACAAAAAAACAACACAAAAAGTGGCAAATTTCACTTTGGCCATCTGTGGCCACGCATGGATTGCCTCACGGTTATTTATCACTATGGTTTTGTGACTAATGTGCACCTGCTTATTTTTCATCCAAAGTAATGGCACGTCCACCTCACTCGTGCGAATGGAGAGGGAGACATTTTTTAGGTTAACCTCATAAAATCTTCAATTTTTTTAAAAAGGCAATTTACAAAAAAAATAAATCAAATTCTCTATTATTTCTCTCTTCTAGCCCTCCATCACCGCCCCTTCTTTCTGCCCCTTGCCCTTACCGCCACCCCCTCACTCCTCCCCTGCCACCTCAGTCCACTAGTCCTTCCACTCTCCCATCGCGGCATACTGTCCCATCGTTGCCATGCAGCCCACCACCAAGCCCATGAATACTAAGCATCAATATATAGTACAAGGTAAGAGTGCAAAGCAGATTTCATTCTTCAAACATCTCTCAAAATATTCAACTCAATAATCCTTTGTCCAAATTACTCGGGACACTGTGTTTATAAGTTGTGACTAGAAGTTTTATGATGGTTGTCATCCTATATCAAATTTTCTCGTGTTTTGCTTTTCCTGATTGGTCAGGCTATCACAATCCTCCTCGCCCAGGCTTGGCCTGGCTGTGTAAGATTAGATACAAAGCACAGCGCCAGGGGAATGAAGATGACCACCACAAAATGCAAGTCCTCAAAATGGAGGGTGCTGGGAGGGGTAAACGAATATAAGTTGTGACTAGAAGTTTTATGATGGTTGTCATCCTATATCAAATTTTCTCGTGTTTTGCTTTTCCTGATTGGTCAGGCTATCACAATCCTCCTCGCCCAGGCTTGGCCTGGCTGTGTAAGATTAGATACAAAGCACAGCGCCAGGGGAATGAAGATGACCACCACAAAATGCAAGTCCTCAAAATGGAGGGTGCTGGGAGGGGTAAACGAATACAATCCTTACCATATTCGCATATATGCACAAGGCCGTTGCTCTTATACTTGACTTATTGGTTCATAGTTTCTACACTTTTACGAGAAAAGATAAAGCGCACTTGCTGTAATAAAAACCATTATTGTCATTTCATTTAGACCATCAATTACAACAGATGAATAATATTATTCTGCCCTTAACAAGTATCCATCAACTGCCAAGTAGATTAGCGTGACATATGTACAGTGCAGCAAAAGATGAAGTGCAAAGTTCAAATTTGCTAATCCAAGTTCCAACCTAGTTACTCATCATAGACCCTAGTTATACTGACTGAAATAAATACCAACAACAAGATCTCTGAACGCTTAATTAAATGAGAGGTAGATATAAAAGTACAAAATTAGACCACTTACCTTTTGAACACGTCCAGTTATTGCAACCAAGAGGCTTTTAATTTGACACACACATTCCAAATTAAGAGTACTAATTTTTTAAGTCAGTTTATCTAAGGCTGGATGAGCTTCCTGTTCCAATGTCCTTGCCTGGATCAAAATTACAAGCTAACTCAATACAAATGTACAAAGAAGAGAGAAAAATGAATGAAATAGTATGAAAGCAAAGTAAAAACACCAATAATAATGATAATGAGGGTGTCAGTAACAACAACAGTAATCACAATGAATGAACTAATTAGTTAGTTAATGAAGTACTTACTTCATTTTCCAAACAACTGCAAGCAGCTTCAAGACAAGCTTCCAAAGCAATAAACTCAAATGGAAGAACTTTCAATCCATCTTGGTTCTCAAGAGCTTGTTTTCCATCCGCATTCCCTTCCTCATCTTTTTTTGGGAAGCCTCCGGAAAACTTTTGGGCTATTTAACCTTGACTGTGGCTCTAGCAAATCAGACAAATTTGACCAGTCCATATCATCGGCATTGAACTCACCCTCCTGTCAAACCAGTACCACAACACGGGAACCAATCAGCTATCATCACCTAAAAATAAATGATATAGATACGTTACAAATTCTGAAGATTTAAAGAACATAACTCCAAAGCCATTACACAACAAAACCGGAAGTCAATTTAGTGATAAATAGGGGAAGTTGAAGTTTAAGCCCTCAGATCAACAATGGGTGTCCAACAAATATCAGGAACAGAAAGCATGTGATGTAATTATTAGTTTTTTCCGATTTTGACTGAACTAATAAATTATACAGATGAAACAATCAGCTCACACCAAAAAAAAAAATAATGCAGATAGATTACAAATCCCGAAGGTTAAACCTGGAAGTCAATTCGGTGAGGAAAAAAAAAAGGAAAGTTAAAGTTTAAGTCCTTAGATCAACAAGGGTTTTTTTACCAAACGTCAGGAACAGAAAACATGCCATAATTTCTCCACGCAAAAACTGCTAGATTTTGCTGCAGCCAGTTGCAATTCTACATTTAGTGAGGAAAGTAACAGTTGAAATAGGGACTATTAAAGACCTCATTTAGAGCATCTCCAATCCTTCATCACTTTTAAATTTGATGAAAAAGGGCTTAAAAGAGATCTTCAATCCATCCTCAAACTTGTGCCAAATCAATGGAGAACCAAATCTTCCACCAAATAAAAGATGAACTAAATCCTTTATCAAATTCAAAATGGCAATATTTTTACTCAAAATTGATGAAATTTTAAAAGTTTAACGAGTGGAGTGATTTTTATTTCATAAAAAATGGTTAAAAGAGGCTTTGGGTATAAGTTGGGAATTTTTTGAAAAGATTTAGTGAAGAAAAAAAAAGAATTAAGGACGGGAATTCACCACATATCAGATCAAGCATGTTGTCTATATGTTTACTCAAATTTGATAAAAATAAAGAGCAAAAGATTGGAGCTGGCTAAAAATCCCAACATAAAGTGAATTTCAATGATCTCTGGCTCTGTCTGAAACAATGGAACACAGTTTCCCAACTCAAATCTGCAACCACATGCATAAATAGATACACACAAATCTGAAGATTAACTAACATAACTCGAAAACCATTACCAAATCAAACCCCGAAGTTAATTCGGTGAAAAAAGAAAGGGAAAGTTGAAGTTGAAGCCCTTAGATCAAAATGTCAGGCCCAGAATGCATGCCATGTAATTACTAATTCGTTCACCCATAAATGTTTTGCTACTTGGTTATTAAAATTCATGCAATTTCGAATAATCAAGTCATTTGAACTGTGTATTTCATCACTGGAGACAATCTCCACAAGTTTTCCCCACGAGCCAGTCATAATTCTACAATTAGCAAGCAAGTGTTAAAGAACTCATAAATCCCAATATGAAGTGAATTTCAATAAATTTTCCAACTCACAAACACAACCACATACAAATAAATATATGTGCAAACATAAAGTGAATTTCAATTTATCCTAACGAGCAAGTCACAATTCAACAATTAGTGATAAAAGTAGCGAATAAATTGGATTGGGGACTATGAAAGACCTCATAAATCCCAACCGAAAGTGAATTTCGATGATATTTGGCAATGTCTAGAACAATTGAACACAATTTTCCTACTCAAATTCACCACCACTTACATAAACAGATATATATATATATATATATATATATATATATATATATATATATATATATAACATGAATAGAAAGCTAATCCAACGAGAGAGAGAGAGAGAACCTTGGATTTGATGACGAGATGGTGGCGCAAAATACGCCTCTGAAGCTCCTCGACGAAGGGCATGACCGAAGGGTCTCGGGAATTGAGCAAGGGGACCTCTTGGGAGGTGATGATGGCCTTAATGTGCTCCAGATTGATGACGATGGCCCGCTCGCGGCCCAGCACGGTGGACTAGTACGAGAGTAGCGGGTCCAGGATCCGGAGATCGCTGGCCGGGAGGCCCTTCCGCCGCATGATGGCCTGCTTGCCGGCCTCCACCACCTGCCCCGCCGCGTCCAGCAGCAGCCACGGCCGCACCCCCATCGCCTTCTTCCGCAGTCCCCCACGCCCTCTGCTCCGCGAACTGCTTGGCAGCGCAGTCGTCCTCCGCCAGAGCGAATCCCGGTTTCGGAAGCGATGGGTGGGACCCCTCATCTCTCTCTCTCTCTCTCTCTAGTTCGGTAAAGCGCGTAGTGTCTTGAACATTTTGAGGCTTTGTTTGGACATGGGGAGAGAGAGAAAGGAAAGGAAATTAATTAGTGATAATTTTTACTCCCATATACATAAAAAAAAAATCTTAATTTTACAAATACCCCTAAATTATTGTCTTTTACCACTTTTATTTATTTATTTAAAAAATTAATTATATTAACCTCCTTAACTATTTATTTTTATAAAAAAATAATAGTATTTTAGATATGAGGACATTTAATTTAAGTACATAAATATCATGTAATTAATTTTCATCACTATTTCAAACAGATTAATAATAAAACGAGAGTAAGTGATGCAATTAAATAGTTAAAGAGGTCAATACGATTTACTTTTTAGATGAAGATGTGAAAATGATAAAAAATAATAATAATTTAAAAGTTTTTTGTGAAATTAAATCATTTTTTGTCTTTATTAAAATAAAATTCTTTAAACATCCTTCTATATATCAAATAGTAAAAGTAACATATGAAATATAAATGACAAAAAAATCAGTGCAATTAATAAAAAACAGAATGCGAAATCCATTATACAAAATAATTAGGGACAACAAAATTTGACATATTTTCTTGAGTTCTCTTACTCCTCCTGGTTTCTTAATTATCACTTACCTCTCTTATTTTTTAAATTATTATATTTCTCTTTATCGTTATTTTAGTTTAGATGAAGTTAATTTTTGATAAAAATGACACAATACTACCCTTATATAGAGCTGTTATTTTTCTTTTCTTAGTGAACCAGTTATCAATTGTTGCTTTTTCTGATGATACACTCGCAAGTAAAATAAAATCTCCAATGAGTTTTGGTTATTGGTTGTCGTCAGATTCATGAATATAGTTGGAATTGCTTTTTGACTTCGTATAGTTTTTAAGGCCAAAAAATATGAGTTTTTTTTCCGTTCATTTGTTTTAGATTACAAATGATTTGAAAGTGATTCGATACATAAATTTACACATGATAAGTTTACCATAAGTAAAATCGTGTGTTGGCAAATTCTGACTTCATATTGTTTTAAGGTCGAAAAAGGTGATCATATTTGATGATCATTTTTTTTTCAATTCTAAGAAATATGATCACACTTCGCTTATTATAAGTTTATTATAAGTGAAATCATGTGATATGATCATATTTCTGTTACGATAAGGAAAACGTATGTTCTCAATGTGATAGATTTTATCATAAAGCATATCTAAAATAGTTTTGGCTTTTCGTGCATAGTTTTTTGTGTTGATTTTTTTTTCAAAATTACGATTTTATAATTGTGCGGCGCAAACGTTTATATAAATTCAAATATATTTTGACACGTTACTAATTAGTTGAGAAATTTAAAGAATTTATCTCTAACCATTATTTTTAACCAAATCCTGGTTTAGACCAAAGAGATCCCAAATAACTTTGGTTAACTTCATTAATTTCATAATCATGGTTTATTATTGGTTAGAATTAAACTAAAAAAGAAAAGAAAATAAGAAAAGCTTGAGGTTCGTCTTCTTCCAGAGCTGCTCTTCCAAAACCTCTAAGAAATCCTTGCAAATGGAATAAAAAAGGAGGGTTGAACAAGAAATGATTGTTTAAGAGGGTTTGGTGGCAAATCCATAGACGATTATGGTACGGCAAGAACAGCTATGAAAGAAGATGAACAACAAGCTTTTCTTTTCTTTTCTTTTTTGTTTTAACCCTAACAAAGAATAAATCGTGGTTACGTAATTAATGAAGTTAACCCAGGTAAGATTGGTTCTAACTAGGGTTTAGTTAAAAATAACTGCTAAGAGACAAATTTCTTAAATTTCTCAACTAATTGATATTATATATGAAACCCTAGTTGGCTTTGGAAAAAAATACCACTAAGTCTACCAATAGACTTGGATGGGCTGATGTTGATCAGCTCCTAATTTCTCTAAACCCGCTTTGGGCCTATTTGGAGTAAATAAAAAAATTAAGTTTTTTTATTTTAGTTTAAAATGGGAATAAAAAATTTATCCCAAATAAATTCTCATACACTTAGCATAAATTTCTATCAAACACACCCAAAAAGCCTAATTTTTTTAACATAAAACTTCAAAATAAAATAAAGTATCCCAAACCGGTCTCAATTATAGCCACTCACATAAAAACATGGTCCACACAAGATAATGAGTCAATCACGCAATAATGAAGAGTCTAATCCATGGAATGGAACCACATGCATATTCCGGTTGGACAAAGCTTCTTTGCGGTCCATTGTTCGAAAGTATAATTCAAATCGTTCAAGTATTTTGAATTATATTTTGATTTTATTTTTATGATTTAAATCGTTCATATTGACACCATACTCCATCAGTAATAATTACGAATGGTAACTACTAACTAGTTAGACCAACTTGGATATCATGCTATTTTAATAGTTATAGTTTTATTATTAATTTATTAGCATGGAATATTATAATTTGACAAATTTACTGCAACAGAGTATTGCTACTATTTTTTAGCATAATTTTCTTTGTAATGTATAATGCAATCTTGTATTAGTAATTATAAGTAGGACACAACTTCTTTAAAATTCATTTCAATCATCTGCACAAAAATAAATTGTATCGGTGAGTTCAAGTATTTTAGGTTCATTTTGATGATCTAACTCGTACATATTGTAAAAATCATCAAGTAATTTAATAACTTAAAAAATTATATTGATCGGATACAAATAAATAGTCGATCAATATCAATTTAGATTAAGATAAATAAATATAATTTTGTGTTCACACTTACTTAGTAAGTTATAAAATAGTACTAAACGGGTATTGATTTGTATCCAATTGACATGAATACTTACACAATTGATCTTCACAACAGAGGCAGAATTTTCAATATTAACGGTTTAGATCATTAAAATGGACCCAAAATACTTGAATTCACCTGTGTAGTCCATTTTAATAAGTAATGTATTATTCTTAAAAGTAATTTTAGAATGCAACAACTAATTTAAAATTTGTGTCTATCTAATTGCATGAGTGCAATTACCTTCCATGTCATTAGATGAAATTATGGGGTAGATTCTATTTAAAGCAATGACCCCACTAAAATGAGTTCATTTCTCTTTATGATTTGATCTTCATAGCTTCATTATACCATTCATAATATATGATATCATCGAGCATTTGTAGTCACAAAAAGAGCAAAATTAACTGAATGTGTTTTATAAGTTTGGAATGCTTCGAAATCGCACTCTAAATAAATTTAGTTTTATTTAAATTTTTTCAAATAATAATTATTAATTTAATTAAAGTGAAATAACTCAATTTTAAAAAAAAAAAAACGTATCATGATATATTTGTGGAGGTAATCCAGTCAATTCCGTGAATTAAATAATTATAGATTAATTATGCTAAAATTTGGTATAAGACTCCTATCGTGTTAAATTTGGCACGATTATTGAAACATTGTTGGAATACCCTTTTTTGTTAATGGTGTTAAATTATAAAATTAGCACAACTATGGGAACACTGCTTAGAATGCTCTTAGACATAAGTTGAGGATATCTGATTCTCTATCTCAGTCCTAAACTCGATTAAGAAACCCTCTCTCAAACCGGTCAATTGGTGAGGTATAATAGGTTAAGAATCTCTGGTTCTCCATTCCACTCCTAAACTCAGTTAAGAAACCTTCTCTCGAATGTGTTTATACATGCTTAACTCGTCTTCAAGCACATTTTGCCTTGTGAAATGTAACCTCAAACCCTACTTGTCCCATGTCTAATCGATAAATTTTTTTACCAATTAATCCTTTGTAAGCAAAACCAAAATTCGCATTGAATTGGTTGAATTTCTCAAAGCAATCCAACAATATGAGTTCCAGTAGCATTGACATTAGCTATTTCCTTATTTTTACACTTTAACTTTTACATTAAAACTAATGATCCCTGTCCATTTATAGGAGGACCCAATAGAAAAGATAACACAAGAGGTCAACACCGACTTACCCCCGTTCACACACGCTTCCGGCACCACCAGCAACACCATATGAAAGACCAGAAAAAATTTGATGGGCATCTCATATAAGGAAACATAATAATTTGAATTTCAAAAACCATACAAAATTCCGAATAGATTCAGAGAAATTGCAACACCCAGTTACAAATTGTCTCAAGCCCTAATTTTTGTTGGAAGAGATTCGCCTCAAGGGTCACGCCGCATCTATACCGTCTTGGCCCAATATATACTATTTGAAATTCATACCCACTTAAAAAGCCTTGTAATTGGTGAGTCCATCCTATGTATATTAAGAGCCAACTATTTTTTTAATTATCCGATGTGGGACTTATTCTTCACACATGTCCTCAATAATCTCCTCTTCATGTGTGAACGGTGCATTAACATTACTCCCCCTTGAGTTCGATCTACCAATTTGATAAACCAGGGATTCTTCACCGCACTCACTCCATCGAGAGCCACCTTGTCGCAGGTTGCAAATGATGCGCTCACCTTGCTCCATCGAGAGTCACCTTGCCCATAATATGGGAGTGTTGTCACCTCAAGGGTCCACCTGTGCGCTCACGTAAGGCCCGATCTATTTAACCCAATATACATTGTTTAAAATTCATGCCCACTTAAAAGTTTAAGTTTTGTGAATAGTGAGTACATCCAATGTATATTAAGAGTCAATTATTTTTTTAATTATCCGATGTGAGACTTATTCTTATTCTTCACATATATTCTTAACAATTTTTTAATTTTTCTTTGTAAAATATCGGAACCTAAATCTGAACCACATCCTTTATATATATATATATATGTGTGTATGTGTGTATGTGTGTGTGTGTGTGTAGAGGGAGAGAGAGAGAGGGAAAGTGATTTTTACCCATATTTGAATATTTTGGGTGATGCTTTAATGTTGGAAAGGGACACAAGAGTGGAATTCATAATGCGATTTACCCCCGTTCACACAAATGAGAATCCCCTGTACCCAAACCCCTATCCCAGACTCCATTAAGCGACACCTGTCCATTTGTAATTATTAATGAGATGGATAAATTATACAATCTCTCTTAAAAAATTACAAATGGACAGGTGTCACCCAATGAAGGCTAGAACAGGGGACTGGGACAAGGGGTTTGGTACAAGGGATCCTCTCCCCGTTCACACACGCTTCCG
>BRYE01000007.1:3052500-3055000 GCA_030159115.1 Actinidia arguta var. hypoleuca
TACAAAACTAATTTTACATATTCATTTCAACCTCATTTTCTTTTTCTTATTTTCTCTTTCATGTTTTTCTCTCCATAAACCGAATATCCTAACACAGCACCAGCCTCAGCCTCCAACCACAAGGCTCGGGGGAAAATTTGCAATTAAAGTGAAAAATATTTTTCTTCATATTTTTCTTCATATAGGACACAGCTTCTCCGCAGTCCATTTTTTAACTGCAAGTATTTTGAGTCTTTTGAACTTTTGATCATCCAAAGTATTTATATTATAAAACTCATCGATAAATTTAATACTATAAAAAATCACATTGATCGAACACAAATTAATACTGATTAATCAATTTATATCAAAATAAATGAGTATAATCATGTATGTCACACTCATTTATTAAGTTATGAAATAACACTAAACTGATATTAATTTATATCCGATCAACTTAATTTTTTCAATATTGATCTTCACACAGAGTCTACAACATGAACAATTTAAATAATTAAAATAAATTCAAAATAATTAAACTACACTGGTATAATCCAAATATTGAATTATAAAAATGTTGTGTCCTTTCAGATATTGGTAAAATACCATATTGATCCTTGACAACTATCCCATCGTGTTCATTTATCATCAGATATAACACACGACAAATGCCACATATTGTTAACAAGTTACCTTGAACCTATCTTACCAGCAGTTGGGTGTTTTCCGTCATATTGCAAATGAAAATGGTCGTACACATAATTTCACGTGGCTACGTGTTGCGAGAGGGACGTCATACACGTGCAATATTCCAGTTTGAAACAAAAAATAATGGAGAAATCACATACAGCATCTGACCATTGACTGCCAAGATTTTCAAAATATAGAAATCACATATGTAAACTTGGGAATCAAAGTCGATAAATGTTTCTATCACAGTGATTGTCAAATAAGAAAGGATCTTCAAATGCTTGTTAAATAAGCAAGGATCTTCACACATTTTCAATATTATATGCTGAGAAGAGGAAATACCTTCCCGGGTTGGGCTCTATTCCACTTGAAACAGTTTTTACATTCTATTAGGTGTTCTTAACAAATGAATGAGAGAGAGAGAGAGAGAGAGAGAGAGAGAGAGAGGGAGAGAGAGAGAGAGAGATTCTTGTTGGAAAGCAACTCAAGCAAGCATTGACAAACTTGTTTTGGAAACTTATTTTAGGATCTCAGATTTATGAAAGGAAAAGAATAAAATCGACAGAGAGAGGAAATTGATTGAAGAGACATCCTATAGTTCTGTTGGATTAAGAAAATAAGAGAAAAATAAATAAATAATTGTTTTAAATAATTGATTTTAGTTATTTATTTTAAAAAAATAAAGACATATACATAATTTTAAAGAGGTCCCAGCATTATATAAAGTCATAACTCATTCAACACCCAACTCATGTGAGACTTATATTGTAAGAGTTTTACATTCTCTTTATTTTCCTTTCTTGTGACAAATTCAAATTCAAATTCAAGATAAAGGATAAAAAAAAAGAACAAGAAAAAATCTATAGACACTAAATAATATATATATATATATATATATATATATATATATATATATATATATATATATACTGGTTTAGTGTCTATAACATTGCTCAAAGAACAATGTTATGCTTCTCCTTTGACCATTTTTCGTTTATGATATAATGTGACACATTTGCAAACTATCAAATGCTATACAATTATTTTAAAAATAATTCAATTATATTTAACGATTGTGAAATGATACATCAGATGGTAAATAAAAAATAGTAAAAACATGAAATAAATATAACATTTTTGTAATGAAAACACTAAGGCATAATAAAAGAAACGAGCACAAACCACATTTTTTGGTAAATCACCTGAAATTTCTTGGGAAATGAAAAATAGATTCCTACTTAACTGTACGAATTGAAATCAGTTTCCTAAACTAGAATATCTGCGTGCATGCCATAGTAATCTCAAATTTCAGCTCAATTCAAAAAAGAAAGGAAATGAGAACTTTCACAAATTTCCTAATGAATTCTTCTGGAAAAATTACCTATATTACCCAAACATATAAAACAGATTATCCCAGGTATAAAATAACTAGATATTTCATTCGTAGTATTGTGAACCCCATTCCCCTTTTAAATTCCAAACACAGCCAATATGCAGTGTTACAAATCAACCAACGTCGAAGCCTACTTTGCCATTCATACACACAAGTTGTACAAATATGATAAGAGTAAACAAAATATACTATACTTGGATGTCAGGAATCTTGAGATAGAATATGAATGTGATTCTAAATCTTCATAATTCCATTGTTTGGATGAAAGAGAAAGAGAAAGAGAAATGTAATTCGTGATCTCTCAATCCAACCAGAATAAGATATCTAAATTAAGGAGCAACCTAATTCCCATTATCCTATACTACCACAGTAATCTCAAATTCCTAAGTCAATCTTCAAAAAATTAAAAAAAATCATAAAACATTAATTTTTTATTTA
>BRYE01000007.1:3092500-3097500 GCA_030159115.1 Actinidia arguta var. hypoleuca
AATTTGAACATAAATTTGAAATTATAATGGTTCACAAACCCAAATTATAGCGATTTTCATATAATTATTAAATTACATATGCTTCCGTACCCTCAAAATTAAAATCCTTGTTACATCCGTCCCGACTTCTGCTTTGACCATTTCTCAACAAATACCTCTACCAGACACTTCCCTATCGTACCTTACCACAAATTATCCAAAAGTACTTATCAATACTTCATATTCCATACCTAATTTGATGTGTATTACTCGTACTTTTTAAAGCTCGGTTACACGTTTTTATTCCTAAATTTTGTTAATTGTCAATGAACAATTTCTAAAAACTTTTTAATGTAACTGTAAAAATACAATTGTAAAATTACTAAAAATCATCTTATCATTTATGTACGACTTCTCCATGACCCTAACAGTTATACTGCTCTAATTTTACATTTTCCTCCAAAGCTCAACACGATAATTGTTTTTTTAAAAAAATTTTCATTGCTTTCACAAGCATTGTGTGCGCGACAATCTAGTATAGCCATATAAAAACAAGACTATGTATTTAGAAATACATACGTTACAAAAGGAGATAGATCACTTGTCTTAAAATATCTATGTCTTTTTGTCTCATCCTCTTTCTCGAAGATATGAAAGTAGTTGTGACAAGAAGACAAAGGTTTTCGAGACAGAGGATTCTAATCAAACATATGAAGCTACAAATACGTATATGGAACATAGAACACATGAAGTAAAGAAACATAATCAACTAAATATGACATGAAAGTGAGAATTTTCATGGCTGATGCTTCTGGGTGTATATATAATCAACATGGGCTGCTAGTGTTCTTCTCATCAAGCACTCATCTTCCCCAACTCCTTCACAATTCTCCACCCCAACATCAACATCCTTACACACACACACACAAAAAAAAGAAAAAGTATAATCAATATATGAAATTCACCAATGATCAATTTATAGGCCCAGTTTGGCTTAAGCTTTTTTGAATTTTTTTATCTGTTTTTGTTTTCGAGTTTTTTAACTTTTTTCATGTTTAATCTAAATTTTATATTTTTTCGATTTTTCTAAATGATGAAAATTTGAAAAAAGTTTTGATCAAAATTTTATTGATTTAAAATAATTGCCTTTTATGAGCTTTTTTTAAAATTACATAAATTTATTTATATTTTTAAATTTTTCTCGTTAAGAGTAATCAAAAAATTATAAAATTTGATCAAACGGTTAAAAAAGTTGAGACAAAAAGCCTCGAAAATGAAAACAGCTAAAAAATCTATACAAAAAAAAAAAAAACGAAGCCAAATTGGGACATTTTTTTTTCTTCTATTTATGATTTAGGTAAGGAAATTAACATACCTCATGTTGGGGTTTGGAGTTGTGAAATGCAGGCTCGGGACGGGCGGTGCATGTTAGAGCGAGGAAGAGGAGGAGGGCTATCGCGCAAAGGGCGCGGACGTTGGCCATGTTCTCCGCTCTCGTGAGACGATCCTAAAAAGTTGGAGTGAGAGAGAGACACGAAGAGAAGGGGACTGCGCGAGAATGAATTTATAGAGGCAATTGAAATGGCAGGGGCAAATATGGAATTTTGCAGAGTTTGTCATTTGGAAAAATAACTAATGCTAGAAAAAACATCGGACGGCTGTAAAGTTGGATCACCCTTAGATCTTGACACGTCACTCGTCGTTGAATAGTATGAAAAACGTCTCGAAGAAAGATTGCGTGTTTTTTTAGTATGATGTAAGGTTACAGTGACAGAAAATATTATCGATTTTCTTATTGATAGATTTAAAACGACCTCGTTTTGATGTAAAAAAAATCAAAACAACGTCGTTTAATTAAAAATCGTGTTTGTTTAAAAAAATAAAACAACGTTGTTTTATTTTTTTTATCAAAACGATGTCGTTTTGTTTCCATCAATAACAAAATCGGTAACAATTTTTTGTGAGTGTATTTTCGGCCAGTCCTGACAGTGCACTCCTAGGTGGATGCCCACATCAACCACCATGGCCCCACTTAAACTTGTTTTATTTTATTTTCTAATTAGTTTATGAATTTTTTAATTTAATTTTGATTAATTGAATTTATGATGGCTTAGTTTGCTTGTAACAACTATTTTAATTTGGATTAAGATGGTTGAGCTTGATTACAGTAAAAAAGAAAAAAATAATAAGAAAACATAAAAAATCAAGTACAGTAAAGAGAGACAAAGAGATAAAATAATTAAAGAAATACTATGAGCGTTTAAAAAAAATATTCACACAAAAATAAATAAATATATATATGAGAAAATACCTATCAAATATGTGAGTATGATATGAATTGTAGAGCTTACCTTAACTGCAGCAAAATTTTTAATATGTTCACAAAAATTAAATGTAATGATTATATTATCTTAAAAAGTTAAATTACCCTAAAATGGACTTTAATATGAGATGAAGGTAGTAGAATTTGAAAAATATAATTTTGTTATGAACAATGTATTTTGTACAGTACATAAATAGTGCATACTCACATGTAGTAAGGGTGCAAAATTTTCATTAAAAAAATTTGGGGTACAAAATTTTAATGGCACAAAATTTGTCCGATTTTTATAAGTGGGTAAGCGCTATTTATAATTATAATTGATTAAAATAGTGGAATTCACAGTTTACTTATACGTTGAAGGATAAAATTTATTTTCTTTAGGAACAGAGACTCCTGGTGCCGATTTTGGAAATGCAATTGGCAAAATGCTCAACTTAGATCCTGTTTGGAGTAAGCAAAAAAACTATAAAAAAAATATTTTGTTTTTATAAGTAAAATAGGACAAAAAATGATCCCAAAAAAACTCTTATACACCCACATAAGATCACCACAAATAAACTTATTTTAAACACACCCAAAAAAACTATGGCATTTTAGCAAAAAAACTACCCCAAACGATGCCTTACGAGTACAAAAATTCGTTACAACGGTAATAATACTTAATCAATGACACGCGGCATTATCATTAAATAACTAATCTTTATAAGGGACGAGAACCCCCTCCTTTTTTGAACGTAATTGTTAATTTTATAAAATCAATAGCTGTCACGTATGCATAATAAGATTGTTTACACCAATAGGTTAGTTTGTTATTCAACGATGGTACATGATAGCTTGCATTATGTTTCTCTTTCCTTTTAAAAAAGACTCATAATATAAATATATAATATAAAATATAATTTATTTTGAATCTCAAATCTATCTCTTACTATCTACAGTTGAAATTCATTTAAGTTAATTCAACGATTGAGATTTTACTTGATACTATTTTTTTTCCTCCAAAAAATATTACTTCATTCTTCTCAATAGTATGGGATTCACATAAATTCTCATCCAATAAAAAAAAAATCTAAATTTATGCATATTTTTTATCTATCAGATCATTTTTTAATGGAATTCACACTCTCCAAAACTAAAATATCTCTTTCTTTTTTTCTTTTATTTCTCCCAAACAAGCAAAAAATATTTTAAAATTATTATAGTTTCTAATTTATTCTTCATGCAATGTATATTTTATCTGACGTTTGTATCTTATCTATTTTTTAGATTGTAAAACTCTAACAATTACACTTAAAAGATAGTCTTTTTATTTTATGTAGTGTCCGTGAGCACAAATAATTAGTATTCCAACTATATATCATGATGATGATTCTCTGTCATGCTTACGAATGAGTAAGGACCACAGGCCTGATGGAATTGAATGTGGAAGAATTAAATTTGCAAATTGGAGTGATGAAATTAAATTACGTACTGGTTGACCTCCTTTTGGTTTTATTGGTGGGGTGTTAACGCGTAGCTGAACATGTGTTTAAAAAATGGTTTTCAAGATAATAAATTAAAAATCAGCAAAATAGATATTCTCAAAAAATGTTTATTTTTTAAAAAAATTAAAATTATTTTTGACTGATATTTAAAAAGTAGAGACAATAACAAACATTATAATACATCTCTTAAATTAGAAAAAAGAAAGAAAGAAAGAATAACTATTATTAAGTTCTTGTAAGGTTGGGCGGTTCGAAAGAGAAAAAGCAAGAACCTACCTTCAAAATTAAAAGACGTTTAAAATTTAAATTTTATGATAAAGTTGGTAAGTAATAGTCTCATCCTGAACTTAATTACATAGATTTGATCATGTGACTATCGATTTCTAATCAATTTATTTTTTTTGCACGAACAATTCATATTTTATATTTCAAAAAATGAACAATTCAATCGCAAAAATTGATTTCAAGTAAGCCTACATCTCCCAATTCTCACTCTAAAGTTCAAAATTTGAATTTTTGAAGAAGTCTTGTCCCCAAATTAAAAGCATCCATGATGGACCATGAGTGGTGTTTGACAATATAAAGATGAAAGAAGCTTCTTTGGTCAAGAAAATATATATATATATATATATATATGTGTGTGTGTACACATTTATATAAAGAAATATGCACACATAAAATAGATAGTTTCCTACCCATTTTTCAATCTTCACTAGTCTTCTTCCATGCAAGGTTATTAAATTCATCAACTCTTTTATAGCAAAATAGTCTTAGATGTATATATCATCATTTATTATGAGAATCGACTTGCATAAATGATCGTTTACTTATGTTTAACGAAATGAACAATTCAAATTTTTAAAATTAGTTTAGAGCAAATCCACATCTCTCAATTCCACTCTACAGTTCAAAATTTGAATGTAATGAATTGTCCCAAAGTTAAAGCATCCATGACCTAATTCACACATAATTCACCTCCTACCTCCTGTGCTCCCACTCTGAATTCGCATATTTCCCCCAAATTTGGGGTCAATTCGAGTATTATGAAAGTTACGGGACAACTGGATATTTGTGTAATTTAGGATTAGGCTTGAACTCAAGACCTAATACATAACAAGACTATTAAGAGAAGAACCCACTGCACCACAAAGCCTTGTTGATACATTATATAATATCTATATTATTTTCATTCTATTATCTGTATAAACAGTAAA
>BRYE01000007.1:3155000-3160000 GCA_030159115.1 Actinidia arguta var. hypoleuca
ATTAAATCGTTGATTCAAGAAGGTTGTGTTTGAATCCCAGATTTAGTGAGGAAAAAAAATGAAAAATATTAGATGATCTAATAGTTCTGAATGGTTGAATCGTCTAACTTGTTCATTTTTATATCATTGTCACTCACCAAATTTTTGATCCAAACACATCCTAAAAAGAGTGGCGAAACCTGCCAATCGTTGCCTTCCGTGGTTGGTTTTGTTTTTCGTTTTTGTGGCTGCTTGGTTGAATAATAAACAAATGGAATACAGTATAACCACATGGAATTTAGAAATATCAACCTTCTCGATCGAGGTCATTTCGAAGAGTCAATTAACACTAACGTGCATGACCTTCAATTGTTTGAGAGTGATCGGTTTGAATTGGCCCAAACATGCGTATTTTATTTGTATTCTGTGAATTTTATTTTACGGTTTGATTAAAATATTGTATTTTTTATTTTTTTTTATTCAAGAAATTTAAAAATATAAGTTTTGGTTATTATATTTGAAAAAAAGAACATTAGCTACAAAACAGATCTACTTTTACTTGAAAATAAGGTAATTTTTCTAGTATTTTTTTTAAATTAAATCAAAATTTTATTATTTCCAGCTTCCTCTCATTAAGGGGAATTCGAACAATACATAACTTTAATCAAACAATAGAAACAAATCACTAAATGAAAAAACTCAAAAACTGGATAAATGAACTTAAATTCAAATTAAATTAGATAGATCAAACTGGGCATTAGATAAGAAGGTTTTCATTGTTACGAGATTTCCTTTTTCATGATAGGGATTTTTTTTTATCTTGGCAGGCCTTTTGACATTTTTTTATCATGTTTTATTGAAATGTTTCAATATTTTTTTCTTAAATTAATTAGGTCTACATACTCACGTATGTATGGTCCACTTGTAATCTATAACTTATGTATTTTCTTTTACTTTATACACTACTGCCACGTAAATTGTTGCTCTAATTTCTTTCCACACCTCAGTTGCACCTACACTATTTTCGTCAGTCATCGGCAGTTAGTGGCCGACCGATGGCTTTCTGACCGGTCACCGACGACTTGCAATAATGAAATTTGATTGTTCACTGTTTCAAATAGTGACCAATGTTTCCCTGTTTTTGCAGTTGTGGTGGTTATAGCGATGGTGGTTGTGGTGAAAAACAATAATAAAAAAATTAAATGATAATTTTATTGTTAAAAACAACAAACAGTATAATTTTAATGTTCTGTGCGATGACGACAGTGATGATGTTAGACTTTTTAAAAAAATATATATAATTTTACTTTCAAAACAACAAATAATATTTTTTATTTCAAAAGACAGGTTAAATTGTCCATAATTTGATTCCCTATTAAAACTCATAAAACTTATGGGTTCATAGACTTATAAGATTTACTAAAAGTTTGATAGAATTATTTAGGGGATCTAAGTCTCGTATCCATACCTAATTTTTCATGAATTTAGTGAAACGATTTGTGGGAAAAGTCAAAAAAATAATAAGAAGTTAACAAAGGATTGAAAATGCTAAATTATTTTTTCGTGGTTCTGACAAGAGTCCTATTTCGAGGGGAGAACACTTTCAATCTACTCAATTCGAGAGGTGAGCCGACCTCCTATAATTCATAGTAGAAGAATTCTAAAAACATTCATTCACATTTTTTTCCATTCATAAGCAGAATATATATAAGAGATAGTTAACTCCCTTCACCCATGACTCCATCCATAATCCGAAAATGTAGGATATCTACCTTTATCTCACGGGTAAGTCTACCATGACTCCATCCATAAGAGATAAAAATATTATTTTTATTAATTATTGGGATATAAAGTGATATTTTATTTTAGCTTAAATATATATGCCAAATGAACCCAATTAAACTGAGTTAAAATATCAATGGGCCATCTGAAAAATTTACGATTAATTAACAAGCTAAAAAAAATAAATTTTTTTGCCAAAAAATATTTGAGTCAGGGACCATTTATTAAAAAAAATTGCCAAAAAAAAAAAAATTAACCCTAACCCACATCATTTTTTTTAGTAATTAACTTATTTTTTGCTAAATTAGGCAAAAATAAGAATTTTTTATAAAATAATTATTTGATAAAAAAATTTATTAAAAAAAAGAAACAAAACTGAAAAAAAATACAAAACTGAAAAAAAAACAAGAGAGAGAAATTTTCAAGGGTATTTATGATATTTTCTTCGGTCAAAGTGGTCAACTGACGGAATATGCTGACGTCACTAACGGCAGGAGGTCTAATTACCGATACACCAAATCTCAGGGGGTCTACCTGTCTATTTTTGAAAGGTTCCGGATTTAAGTGTCAATACATTGAACCTCAGGGTTGTAGGTGAAGGTTTTTCATAAATAAATATTCTATTTTTTAATAATTAAAAAAAAAGTTGAACATGTCTATGTAAGTATGCAAGTGAAAGAAACAAAAAAAAAGTTCAATCAGACATTGACATGGTACCATGACTCCCATCCAAGTGGAGCTACAAAAAAATCATTCAACAAACGGAATTATTCTAGATGGTCAGAATTTATATTGCTTCTAAATGTGATTAGTTATGGGTTGGTATCTAAAGAATAAGTGGATTCGGGGTGTAATTTGGGCCCGCACGGCCCAAAATGAATCGAGTTTGGACAAGGCTGGCCCAAGCTTGTCGGGCTCCTGACATATATCCGTCCGGACCAAACTCAAAAGTCCTCCTCCCGGGCAAAGCCCAAGGGTGGATGGGCTATGGGCTCAGGCTGGGCCGGGCAAACTCCGGAATT
Organism: Actinidia arguta var. hypoleuca; assembly: GCA_030159115.1. Classification (NCBI taxonomy): domain Eukaryota; kingdom Viridiplantae; phylum Streptophyta; class Magnoliopsida; order Ericales; family Actinidiaceae; genus Actinidia; species Actinidia arguta. The sequence continues at coordinate 3,157,784 of BRYE01000007.1, forward strand.
TCCCTAGCCCAAGCAAAGCCTAGGGGTGGACGGGCTATGGGTTCGGGCTTCAAGTGGGCTTTGGGCTTAGGCCGTATGGATGGGCAGATTTAAATTGTTTTATTTTTTACTATAGATGTTGTTGTGTTTTCTTTTTTGGGCAGACAGGTTTGTCCCGGCTTTGGGAGGGCTTCGGGTTCACACACCTAGGCCTAAACCTAGCACATAATATTCGGGTGGGTTTGGGCCCACCTAGATCAGGCTTAGGCAGAGCGGGCAAGTTTGGGCTTTGGGTGGACTTCGAACAAGTCGAGGGCCATGAGCTTTTTTCACATCCCCAACTCAAAGCCATCAACCCTCAGAGAAGCCGGAAAAGTAGCTGCTTCGGGCCCCAAATTTTTGGTTAAAGAAATAGGGTTTCACCTAAGTTTTGCCTTTATACTATATATATGTATATATATATTTCTATTCAGGAGGGTATTCAAGAGTCATTGATTTTAATTTTAGAAAATTATAAATCCAAACATGTCAAGCCCAAGCAGAAAACCTTTTTATTCGTAGAGGATTCATGGTCATTCATTTGAATTTTACAAACTTCCAACGGATCCAAGTCTTCATAGCCCATGTATAACGAGGTATCCTCCGATTCATCTTCATTGATATCATTCCATCCTAGTTTCAGCTCTATCAAAATAATTTTCACATAATATAGTATAATATAATATCATAATACAATGTATATAATATATTTGCAATAACATTGCAAACGATATTAAATATTTTGTATATATTTGCAATAACAGAGGCATGATTATGGAAATACATTAGATAAGAAGATTGTAATTCATGAATTCCGGCCAACCTTAAGTTTGGCCTTACAATCTATAGGAAGACTAGACTTTAGACCAGAGGTGGAGCCAGCATATACTCAAAGGGGCAGCTACCACCCTTAAGTTTGAAAATTATATTTTTTACTTATAGTTCTAGATTTTTTTTCAATTGGCTTCGTTCAAAAATTATAAATGCCCCTCCATAAATTATTTTTAATGGTTGCCCTCCTGAATATTTTTTCAGGTTCCGCCATTGCTTCATACCATTTCAACCACTTATCTTTCTAAATAATGCTATTCAAATCTCAATAAAAAAACATGGCCTCTTTGGACCAATATATAGATGGATGGAGAGAGAGAGAGAAATTTTTGTAAATTTCTATCTGCAAAAATCGTTCCAATGGTATTGTTGAATGCTTTTCTTTTGGTTACATCTAAGCCAACAAATTAGGGTTTCACACAAGGTTTTATTTCAAGTTATGGTAATGAAATCAGTATACCCAATATGAATGAGGCACAAATTATCACTATATATATAAATATAAGGAGAAATTTTCACTCAAGTGCATGAAAAAATAATACATAATCCTTTTTTTGCAAATAATTTATGATTAACTTACTTATAATTGGTAAGTCAGGTAAAATTATTAAAAGAGACAACAAGTCGTGTGTTCAAGCAATGATCTACTCATACATTTATTTCCTCAAAACAAATCTTTAGTAAGGTCGTCGGCCGATGTAGTTGCCCGGGGGATCATAATTGCATGTGACAAACCACCACCCATTGGTGCACTGAACCCTAGCGCACCCGAGGCGGACCGAGTTCCGCCAGACCACCTGGGTGTAGTGCAGGCACTCTCCCCCAACACACGAATTGGAGTTGTAGTTATAATTCGGCTTCTCTCCAACCCATAGGCTCACCGCAGCGGTGCCTGTAAAATACCCACTCCCCATGGCTATGTTCTCTCCATATGGCCCGGTCGAGTGGACAAGATCACAATTGTTTATCCTCGAATTAGCATAGTTCTGGGAATAGGCCGCGACAGTAGGATCCCATGTCATAGGCCCAATGCCCACTTGAGCCCGAGCCGCATTGTGGGCGTTGAGGTAGTCGTGGGGTGAGTTTTGGGCATGAGAGGGATGAACTAGGGCTAGGCTTCCGAGACATAGAAAAGCTAATGAAATCCTGTAGAACACCATGTTACCCTCTCTCTCTCTCTCTCTCTCTCTCTCTCTCTCATGCAAAGTGATAACACAAGTAATATTGATGGGTTCTTTATAGAAGTATTTATAGGCAAATTCTTGCAAAATTTCAAGTAATTAGATTTTGAGCAAATGACAAGTTGAAGAAAGTCTATAGGCACCCAGACGCCCCCACTTGGACATAAATCACTTGCTTTGACCTTTG
>BRYE01000007.1:3172500-3175000 GCA_030159115.1 Actinidia arguta var. hypoleuca
GTAGCGTTGGAGGAACCGAAGAGGATCAAACTGCGGAAGATCACACTGATTAGGCTTCCAACGCCACTTGACAATATCCATAGCGTTGGATTTGCTACTGCCAATGCAGTTCCAACCCTTGTATATCTCCTTACAGGTGTGGTCGTACCGAGCAGATCTGAACGTCGGATCGTAGATCCACTTCCCATCCGAATAATCGCAGAGTCGATCCGGTACTTCCCTGTTTATTTCGAAGGTTTTCGCTTGTTGAGGAGAGCGAGACGCCGTGGTGGAGGGGGATTTGAAGAGAGAGAGAGCGAGGAAGAGAGAGGCTAGGGAAAGGAGAGAGAGGAAGAGGACGGAGGTGTGGCATGAAGAGGACAGATTGCAAATTTTCTTCGAATGGTAGTGATGGTCTCGTGCGGCCATGGGAGAGAGAGGTTGGCAAACGCGGCGCACGTTAGCCCACAGCTCCTTCATATAGAAAAGACTAGAGAGTGGGTTTGGCCCAACAGCGGCTTCTGAACCAACCGCGGCCACTGGGACTCGAACCAGAGCACTCTAGGCTTTGTGTTTTTTTATTTATTCATCTTTTTATAGTCTCTCTATGAAATACTAAAATAAAATAAATACTTAAGGTATGTTTGGTTACGTTTTTATTTTTTTATTTTTATTTTATATTTATTTAGTTTTGTTTGGCTTTTTATAAAATAAAAATTAAAAATACATTTGTGCTCACTTTTTTTTAAACTATTTAAAAACAAAAATATGGTTGCAGCGAGGGTGATGGAGACGGAGATTGTGGAGTAGGTGATGGTGACGACGGCGGTGACGGATGAGGAGAAGATGGTGGCGGTGGTTGCAGAGGAGGAGATGGAGTGGCGGTGGTGGGTGGCAACGGTGGTGGTGGCGGCGGCGGCGGTGGAAGTGGTGTAAACAAAACATAAACAACATTTTGTTGCTTTCACTATTTTTATAAATAGTAGTAGTAATTTTATTTTATTTTCATTTATAAATATCAATACAAACAAGTTTTTGTTTACGTGAAAACAAAAAACAGTAATTAAATAAAAAAATAAAAATAAAATAATTAACAAACATTACCTTAACATTTGTCTAGGCTCCGACAAAATTATTTTTTTGATTCTTTTGCCATTAATTTGTGTTGCCATTAATTGGTGCAACACAAATTAATTGGAATAACAGTCCTCTTGGGCTACGGATCCCTCAAAATGTGCGGATTAGGAAACTCGGGAGGGATGTGGTAATTCCTAATCTAATCCCATGGGGATTAGAAATGAATTCACGATCGAGCTCGATATCCTGACACACACACACAACAAAAGCATCAACTCACTTTTTCGTCTTCCTTCTCATCTCAAATCCCTTCAATATCTTTGTCGTAATCACCTCACCAACGGCCAAAACAAACGTCAATTGTACCTCCTTCAACCTATTCTTGACCTCTTGTTATCCTTATCTCTTGATCTAGGAGCAGTGTCGGCCCTGAGCATAGGCTCAATAGGCCTGTGTATGGGGTCCCAAAAAAATAATTTAATTTTGGAGCTCTCAAGTCCAATATATTAAGTAAAAAAAAATTCATTTTAATTTTAGAAAAGATTTATATTTTTGTATATATGGTTATGTATATATTATTAAATGATCAATACATGGTGATAGCACTTTAGTATATGAAATTATGTCTTTTTGTGTACTGAATTATATATATTTTGGTACATCAAAATAATAATTTTGTATGTATATTCTAAGTTTTCAACTTTGTTTGAAATTCATAATAGATGTTAATTTTTGTTGCAATAATAGTTTCGTTTTTTATCGGGAAAAAAATGTGAGGGGCTTTAAATTGAGGTTAGGATTGGAGCCTCAAAAAAATTAGGGTCGGCACTGTCTAGGAGGCCCGACAAGTTCACAACTGCGCTAGTTTGTAACTTCCAACCATTAGATCCAGGACCAAGACTCTTACCCCTTTTCTCTCTATATTGTGCTTGTGGTTGAGTGAAGGGGCAGGGATGGTTTTGTTCGGGATTCTGATTGTAAGTATTATTGATATAACAATAACTCATGTTATTTGTGTGGTAAAAAATCCTAGTTTTGTTAACCAATTTATCTAACGCTTTGAAATCTAAACCTTAGATTATTAAAATACCCAAATTAACCAACTACAAACTCTTTCAGCAATGTATCAAACACTTGGTACCCGAGAGACTTTCTACCAAGTGGATCGACAAAATCAATCTCTAATATAATATATTCTCACATTCAATTCAATCAATAATCAAAGCAATAATGAAATAAAAAGTGCGAGAATGTAAAGAACACGAGGATTTACATGGTAACCCCTAGGGAGGGAAAAAAACAAGAGAGAGAGAGTGAGAAAAGTAATAATCAATTAAGTATATACAATAAGACCTCACCTCACCCTAGTGAATCCATCATCCTCGTTGAGCTCGTCCTGAAGCCGAATCCATGTTAAACTTTCGTATTTTTGCTTTCCACTTGT
>BRYE01000007.1:3202500-3210000 GCA_030159115.1 Actinidia arguta var. hypoleuca
AAACCTTTTATTCATTTTATTCACTATATGGAGAAAATTAGTGAAATATGGCCTATTTTGTCAATTTTATAGATTTCCAAAACTTTTATTCATTTTAAAAAGTGGAAAATCAAAACATTGTAATTTTTTTTTGTTTTTGCCTTTTCTCTTCTAATTTGATGCCACAATTCTAGTTTTTCACTTCTACAATAATTTTAGGGTAAATTTTACCATTGATTCTTGTAATTTGACAAAAAAAAAAACTGCTTTGGTCTTTATATTTTTAATTTGAACAATTAAGACCCTACAATTTCAATCTGAATTTAATGCAGTTGTTACTTCATACCCGTTAACAATTTGGATAGAAATACAATATGCAAATCTCACACGGACATTTTAAAGAACCAAAGTGAAACTTTGGTCAAACTACAAGGACCAATGATGATAAAGTAATTTATGTGCTCATTTTTCATCTAAAAACTCTTAATATTGACGGATAGACTATATTGAAATCAGATTAAAACTACAACTTCTTAATTTCCAAATTAAATGTTGAAGAGTAATTATGGACCGTTAAAACAAAATAAGGAATAATCTAGATAGCTAGGTGGTAAAGTAAAATTAATTTTTGTTCATAAGATTGTTTTTTTATTGGGGACACCGTACTCTCAAAAGGCAATATTGTAAATCAACTTAAATGAAAATGTGTATTTCAGACATTTTTTTTCTTTCCAAAACCTACAACTAACCTTCACTAGCTAGGTAGGAAACTAAAGCTAATCATTGTTCAGACATGGGCTTCTTGGGTGCCAAATGATCCACTAATTATCTAATTACTCTTTTAAGTCAAATGTTATTATCCGTCCTTGTAGTTTGACCAGATTCTTGCTTTAATTTTTATAGTTTTAATTTAAATAATTAAAATTTTATAATTTCAATTTAATGCTAATGTAGTCCCTATATCAATAGTTGTTAACAATTTTGAAGGAAAGAGAACTTACATGACGATTTTAGGGACCAAAATATCAATGGCAATAAGGGATATGTGAGTCTCACTTGCTCACTTTCTCGATTGGCTACTTTGAAATGAATTCAAATTGTAGGATCCTAATTATTTAAATCGAGATTATAAGAACCAATGGTGTAATTTATCCTACTATTTTTGCAAAGTTTTTATTTTATTTATTACTAATAAGTTTTTGTTTTTGTTTTATTTAAAGTTTAATCCAATATAAATGACCTTCTTGACCAATATTTTATTTATTATTAATAAGTTTTTATTTATTTTATTTAAAGTTTAATCCAACATAAATGACCTTCTTGACCAATATGTATAACAACTTTGATCGTGCTAGCTGTACAATTTTGACTATTTTATTAAATAATATATATGTGTAGCAAAAGTCTTCACTAATGACTTGTCATTTAGTGCATAATTCAAAGAGTGCATACGATGCGAAAGCGAAGCAAACGTGGGAAAGTTGGTGAAAAAAATACTTTTTTTGTTGATATTTTAAATTCAAAGTTGTCTTCTTCTTTTTTTTAATTTTAAAATACGACTGTAAATGAGTCAAGTCGAGCCCAGTAATATTTGGTTTAAGTTTAGTTTGTTATTTGAACATCTCCAATTCATCCTTCATTTCTTCATATTGGAGGAAAATCATAGTCCAAGCCAGCTTCTAAATCTTTTTTTCTTCTTCATGCCAATCATTAGGATGGGAGTAGGAGTGAGAAATTGTATTTCGCAGCAATGAGACTCGTACCGGGCATCAGATTTGGTAAGGCAACAAGCACCTCAATCACTAGAGAATGAGTTTTGATCATCTAAATATGAAGGATGGAGGAAAATATAGAGGTTGATACTCTATTTGAGATGATAAAAACTTAATTCTTAAAATGCATTTAATTCATATATTTATTTTTCATAAAATTGGTACCATTGGAAAGAGCTTTATATATAATTCTTTCAAAATTAATGACACTAATATTGAATAGTTTTAGTAAAAAGTTAAAAAATGATAGTTCGAAAGTTTGGAGTAATTAAAACTGATAAATAATTGAGTTTATTTTTAAATTTTAGTAAATTGTTTGAGAAGTAAATGTGGAGATAATGGATTGTGATTGGAGTTGGTATGAATAGTAACATGGTCTAAAATCACGTTTTGAAATATATTATTTTGATCCTCTAAAATAGAATACTGGGTTAAAAATGCTTTTAGCCAAGTCGATCTCAAACAGTGCAATTATGAGTTGAGCTCGACTAGCTTAGTTTCTTATACCGCATAAGTTTATCGAGTCAAATAATGGCTTAGTCAAACTTAATTTGCAAATTTAGCGAGCTTTCTTCGTTTGGTTTAATTTTCAAATCAATTTCACATGATGACTTTCAATTCTTTTTAAAAATAAGAATAGAACAAAAAAAAGCTCCATTAACAAACGAAAAATTTTCAAATCAATTTTGCATAATACTTTTTCAGAATTTTTTTTTGAGAATAAAAATATTTATTGTTTCATATATTTTTTACTTTGTTACCAAGAATTTTTTTCAAAAATTTGAAGACATCTTTTCAATATTTTATAAAAAATGTGTTCTTTTTTTAGAAACTCGCCAAAATCAAAGTTTGAAAACCATCAACCAACCAAATTTTTTTTAAAAAAATATTATGCAAAATTGATTCTGAAAACTAGATTAAACATAGTTTTTATGCACGGTCTCTAATAAAACTCTTACATGCCACATGTTACCAAGTTCTGATAATCATTAAGTGTCTAAGCCAACCATTGTAGAAAATATGTTCATTGTGATTGCAGTATGGTGTTGACCACGATTATACTTGCCAATTTTATCAAAAGTGACGGCCCCAAAAATCAGATATTATTTGGATAATATTATCACTAGACTCCATATTTAGATAGTTGAGAAAACAGACAAATTACACTCATCTTCCTTGGGGTTTCTAATAAATTTCATTAATTACATTGAATTTTCTAATAAGTGATGTGAGATTGTTATTTTACAAGATTGAAGTTATTTTATCTTATTTATATGTTACATGTGAAATTAATAAAATAAACCTTTGCACTCTTATCGAGTTATGGAAAGACTTCTAGCTCTCGTTGCTTATGAGGTAACTAAATTGCTATTAAAGTAATGACTACGATTGATATGGAATAGTATCGATGGGATGACTATGATGAATGGAATTTACATTGAGATTTTTAGTTGTATTGACTCGATCTTCTAGGTCTCGTTGCTTTTATGGTAATTAAAATGACTATTATGTAATGGCTATGACGATGCTCTTATCAGTGTAATGACTCATGAGGAGTAGAATCTACATTGGTATACCATCCTTTACACTTACCGAGGTATGGCCCTTTTTTATTAGGAGTGTAATAAGGGTATTTTAGCATTTAAAGCAAGAGGATATGAGGTCATTCTCGTCTTTTCTTGATGTAAATAGAGGACATTAATGTCTACACACTTGAATTTAGGGCAAAATGGGCAATGTTGTAAAATATGTTTCTGACCTCATACGAGTCATAGTACAATTCTGTCCATTTCATTCACTGCTAATTAACAATTGGGTAAATCTAAAGCAGACAACCAAAGCAAAAAGGAGAAAATTACAATTCTAGAAAACTTAAGGGATGTTACGATATTAATCAAAATCCACAAGCGAAATTGGTGTAATTTACCCCAAAATTTTTTAATCCGACACTAGACTTCCATAGTGTTGTATGCTGATGAGTCTACTACTCCACTCTATGCAGCACACCAATGAAATTAATTATAGAACAAACCAAGAGGATTTTCGTCATCCCGGAACACGAGTTCAAGTCACGAAAATCAATCTTTCTACAAATAAATATTATTAAAAATTTTGTACCATTATATAACAGTGGCAGGATTTTAATTTAGGGATGACGAACGTATATACTAACAAAAATTCTAAAAAAGAAAGATGGCCTACAACATGATTTCTACTTACTTAAAAAAGTATAAAATAGCATTAAAAATATAACTAATCATGTTTCTTGTATTCACGAGAAGTACAGAAAAAAAATAACTTTAGCTCAATTTATCTACTAAAGTGATGTATCTAGCGCTGTGCTCGACTATATTACGTAGTCTAATTTAACATATACTAAAAATTGTCTAAATAAAAACAAAATTTTAATAGAGACACTTAACTAATTAACAAATAATAAAACTTTGAAAAAAAATCTAAAGATGACAAACTTATATAATTTGACAATAAATAATGAAAATATTATTATATTAAGCGAGTTTTTTTAAATCGTAGGAGTGACGACCGCCACTGCTTGTCTCCTAGCTCGATCTTTGGTACCAAGTTTCTTAAATCTTGACATACAAATGTTGAATCTGTACCACACATTATTTTCGTGCGTAATTTTCTATGGATGGATTAATTTCGTGCACATATCATGACCATTTTTTTCCCCTTTGGATGGTGGTTATTGAAAATGTCATATGGTCATTGGTAAGTGACATCAAGGGGTGAGTCTAAATTGTTAAAAGTTACACCAAATTGAGTGGTTGTTGCTAGGAACACAAATACAAAGCCTTAGTCTATTTTGGAAACCTAGTCATAATTGGCAAAAAGTCAGGAGTAGCCAAGGTTGTTGGCAGCCACACCATGGCTCTCAAATTTTGACCATCACCCAAACAAAGCCAAATCAGTCATAGAATGCAATAAATATATGAACACTACAATAGTTGCATGTATGGGTAAGCAAGGGTGGGCATTCGTTTGACTTATTAGGAGGATTATGTGTATCTAAGTTTGATCTCACTCGATGCGAGTCTAATGTTAAATTTACAAGTCCAATTTTAAAAATTTTTAAATTTTTAAACCCGCCACTAGGCTTATGATTTACTTTTATTTATTGTAATTTTCTCTTTAAACTTAAGTTATTAGGGCAAGGCCTAGTCCAGGTTAGGCTAAAAATTAAAATTTTAAACCCAACTCAATATATAGATGAATTTAAATATAAATATTACACGTCCCAACTGGCTAAAGTAGTATTTTTTTAAAAAAAATGGTGCCTAGTGCCTACCAAACCATTCACTGGACCGACAACTAACGGTGCAAATAATTGTTGACTAATATATGTTTGTTTGATTGCTAAGAAATACAATTTACACCCTTTTACTTTTATTATAAATTTCACTTTGTACTCTTCACTTTCAGTAGTACTAGTCGTAGTTATACTTTAGCTCAAATGCATTGTACCTCTTCTGTTCATCTATTGTTCAATTGAGTGATGGAAAAATGCTATATGACCTAAAAAAAAGAGGCTACATGGCCTTTAATTTAATAGCAAGTGGACTAAAATAGCCATATTGACAGTTGAACTAAAGTGCAAAAGATGGAATGATTAAAAATATTTTTTTGTCTCTAATGAATTTGTTTTCAAATTAGATATTTTTTTTATTTTTCAAACTCCTCCGGTCAACAGAAATAGAAAAATATAAAATTTTAATCAAACGGTTAAAATTGTACATTAAAAATGAAAAACTCGAATCTAATATTGCTAAAAAAAAATTTAAACTATTTCCAAAGAATGGGTGGGCGAGCGAGTAATCATTGACAATAAAAAAAAGTACTAAAGTCTCATTTGGTATACTTCAACAAGTATGAATAAAGTTTGTGGGTCTAACTTTCTAAAATACCATTTATGAGGTATATGATTTTTGTGATTTTTTGGGTGATGGGCACCGCAAAAGGAAGAAAGTTAACCAAAGATTTTATTTTTTTTTTGCAAAAATGTTATTTTTCTTGACCTATTAAAGGTTGTGTTATTTTTCCATACAAACATGAACGGAGTTGTGCTTCGACTGTAGAAAAAAATAGCCCCCCTATTTTTGCCATGGTCCCTAGTATACTACCTACCCTTTTTATATATATTACATAAATATAACAGGATGCCTCCTAACCCCAATGTCTGCTCCCAATCTCTACCATGGCCTTTCCAAAGATAAAATCCAGGCTATGTCCCTACATGTAAAGTGCCACAAAAGAAAATTGATATAGATGGTATTCAAGTTTGGTTGGCTTGCATTACACGAACATAAAACCATTTTAATATACAAATCCTGTTTGGGTTATTAATTTTATTTTTATTCTTTTATTTTTTTAGTTTCTTGGTTTTTTATTTTTATTATTTTTCTTGTCTATAGTAAATTTTTTTCGCCGTTTGATCAAAATTTTATATTTTTCTAGTTCCTCTTAGCAAGAGCCAAGAGGAGTCCAAAAATATAAAAAATTACATCTAATTTTGAAAAACGAAAAAAAATAATTTAGATGTTTTATTGGGTATAAAAATGATTTTTTTTCGTCTTAACAAACTTTATTTTTTTCAAATTAGATGATTTTTTTATATTTGTGGTCTCTTCTCATTAAGAGAAAAGGAAAAATATAAAAATTTGATTGAACAGAGAAAAAAGTTCATTAAAGACAAAAAAACTTGAAAGTCAAGAAATTAAAAAAATAAAAAAAAACAATACTCCAAACTGAGCATAAGAGCATCTCCAATCCAATTCTCTAAAATGGAGACCAAATATATAATTTGGAACTAAAAAAAGTGTATTTAGAGACTTTTACTATTCATTATAACTCCACTCAAAAACTCTAAATTTATCTCCATTTTCAAAAGTTTCATTCGTTTTTTACTTTCCTTCCAAAATTTTAAATTAGAATTTTTTAAAAAAAAATTATTAAAAATATTCAACCTGAGTCTCATTATGAAGATCTCATTTATATCTTTTCAATAATTCAAATTTTATAAAGACTAGATTTATAATTTGGAATTTATACATATTTTTTGTGTGAAAAATGAATATGGAGATGGTCTCCATTTATGAGATGAGTCTCCAAATTTGAAGACCTAACTTGAAATCTCTATTTGGAGACAAGAAATAGAGATGGATTGGCGTTATATTGAACTCCATTTTAGAGCTGTCGAAGTTGGTTGGAGATGCTATAAGAGTGGAATGTCTCTTGATCCTTATTTTGCCAATGTCCGACAGAGATTAAGAGATTTTTGGGAAGTCAAAATCATAGTGGTGTGTGTTAGCTATCGTTATGAGTGATAAACGAATCCAACTACTCGTTTGAGATTTTTGGTGGGTTTATGGGTTTATGGGTTTGGATCCAAGACTTTAAATGAACATTCCGTAATTCATAGGGCCTATTTGGTATCACTCATAATTTCGGTTTTTAAATTATAATTTTATATATTATTAACTTAAAAATTGTTCAATAAATTGTAAATATGATTGCTTCAATTTTTTTATAAGTTATAACAAAATGTTTAATTTGTTTACTTAAGTTGTTAAATTATTTTTTGTGTGAAATAAATACCCAAATTGTCCTTAAATGTTTTATAAGGATTTCTTTTTAAGACTTTCTCTGTAATTAAATGAATAATAGTATTGGCTATTTTGGCCATAAATATTTTAAGAGCTTTAAATAATGCAAAGAAATTGCAAATCGT
>BRYE01000007.1:3255000-3257500 GCA_030159115.1 Actinidia arguta var. hypoleuca
TTAAACAAGGTTCTAAATATTACACCGCCCAATGTATAGTTTTTTTATTAGTACAATACATATTACGTAACTATTTATTTAAAATAATTAAATATCCAAAAAGAACATCAAAATAGCAAATTATAATCCCAAGTAGGTGGAAAAATTAAGGAAATGTATAGAGAGTGGGTGTGTACTTTTTCAACTACTGCTGATTAAAAAAAATAGCAATTTGATATTTTACTCAAAATATAAGACTTAATTGTACCATTTTGAAGCAAAGGGGCCAATGTGAAATTAAGTGTAAAGTACAGAGTTGCAAAGTATTTTCCCAAACTAGGTTAAATAATGATTGATAGTATTTTTTTTAAAGCATTTTATTTTAAAGCGTCTTTTGAAGTCTTTCAGTCCAATAAAATAAAATGTAAATTAAGCATTATTGACAAAACTGCTTTAAAAGAGAACTTTTTTAAAAGCGTGACTACTAGTAAAAACACTTTTATTATATATTTTTTTTAGAAAAATCAATTTCAATTTCAATTTCAATTTCAATTTCGTTGTCACATAAATTCTACACCAGACCTTCATTTGGCATCTTATTTTTCCCTCAAGTCACCATACTCGAGAGGGCACATGGGCCCTGACATCGTGGAATTCATATTCTCAACGTGCCATATTGCCTTTCAAATCAAAATAGGACAATCGTTGATACCATTTTTAACAAACGCATAAGTTCTACTTTTAGCTTTCCTTTTCTCATTATATTTTTGGCCCAAATCATCGCACTCAAGGGGTCAAAGTAAGTCTTATATTATGGAATCCAGAGTCCATACAAGGCATACTTGCCTCTCAAATCAAAATGGGGCATCTTTGATTTCTATCCAGATCCAACAAAAGTTCAGTTGATCTTACTGTTTGTGTATGCTTTTTATGTAAGTCTTCGCTCTATAGAGGCGGGGTATGGGGGAGTTGTGAAATATTTAATCGAGTATGGTTTGATTACTTTCATACTCGTATCCGACCTGCAGTTATGATTAAAAAAAAAGTGATACATACACTTTGTTGAATTAATATGTAATAAATGAATTAAATTGGGAATGATTTATAATATGTGATATATTTAAAAAGTTTTGTATGCAATAAGTTAGAATTTGATATATGAATATCAATAAGTTTTGTATTTTTATAATTTAAATTTGTTTTTTTTTTAATATTTGGGTATTGGGTATACCCAATCAAATTCTAAATTTGATAACAATATTCAATACTCGTCGAGAATTGAGTATATAGGTATGGAGATAAAAGTAAGTTTTGGATATAGATATAAAAAGGGATATCCCGATTCGTACCCGACCCGTTTTCATCCCCGAGATTGTTTGATACCATTTCAACGAATTCACAAGAGATATGTGCATGTGTAACCATATGTACGTATTCAGAGAACAAAGTGGAGAAATGCAAACCTCTATTTGTCAAGAAATGCATTTTTTTAAAAATTTATTCCTATAAATTTGAAAAGGAGTAATATAACCAAATTTTAGATGAGTAAGAGAAAAGCTGTTGAAGTTTGGTTGTCAGACCTTAAAGACGTAGCTTACCAGTCCGAGGACTTGCTGGATGAGCTTGCGGCAGAGCTCATGTCCTTTGAGAATGCCAGAAGGAAATTTATTTTCCCACCCCTAGACACACTCTTCTACCGATTTGATTAATATTTTTTTATTTTTTTTTATTTTTGCTTTTATTTTTTTATTCAAACTACTATTTTGTCATTAACTTATTTTATTTTTTTATTTTCTATTAATACTCTTTTATTTTTTTATATTATTTTTTATTATTTTTTTCTTCCTTTTAACACACTTTTATTCTTTTTTTTTTTACTTTTTAGTATTTTTTTCTTTTAATACTCTTTTATTCTTTTATTCTTTTTCACTTTTTATTATTATTTTTCTTTTAATACCATTTGATTCATTTTTTGTTATTTTTTATTATTTTTTTTTTTAATACCCCTTTTATTTATTTATTTTTGTTAGTTTTTTTTTTAATTTTTTAATACCCTTTAATTTATTTTTTTTTATTTTTAATTATTTTTTCTTCTTTTAATACCCTTTTTATTTATTTATTTTTGTTACTTTATTTATTATTTTTTAATACCCTTTAATTCATTTTTGTTATTTTTTATTATTTTTTTTTTTTAATACCCTTTTTATTTATTTATTTTTATTATTTTTTATTATTATTTTTTAATACCCTTTGATTTATTTTTTATTACTTTTTATTATTTTTTTCTTTAATACCTTTTGATTTTTTTTTTAATACCATTTGCTTTTTTTCTCCTTTTAATACCTTTGATTTATTTTTTGTCTTTTTAATACCCATTGATTTATCATAAAAATACGAAAGAAAAATAACAACTTTTAAAATATCAAAAAAGAATAAAAATAATAAAAAAAATTAAATTTGATAAAAAAAAAATTAAAAAAAAAATAAATATAAAAATTCAAAAGAGAGAGAGAGTGTGTGT
>BRYE01000007.1:3262500-3265000 GCA_030159115.1 Actinidia arguta var. hypoleuca
CACACTTATATGAGAAGTTTTGTATAAATGTGTGTATAATTGTGTGTGTTAATATATTATTGATATTGTAATATTTTTCCAACAACAATTGCATATTCAATAAAATACTTTGAAATAGGTTTGAAGAAGGAAATTAATGGACTAGGCTCATTTTGGGTGTGATTAAAACTATGTTGTGGGTATTTTTCTACAGAAGTATTATGCTTTTCTAAAGTTTAGAATTGTACTATGAAATTGGCAGATTGTGAGTCCACCTTCAACTTATTTGTGGTGATTCAAATAGATTATCTCGTCAAGTTGATTGAATATTGAGAATCACACAATCGAAGCACATTTATCTTTAAAAAAAAACTAATATTATATTCTAAAAAACTTACTCTTCTTATGAGTCAAAAGTTTACTGTATTGTTTCTTAATTCATTTTCTCTCGTAAATGACTAATTTACCGTTCACCGCATAAAATGTTGTTCGTTGATTTCTTCACACCAAACACAATGTGGAATGCTGATACAAACAGAGCGAATGCCGAATGGTTAAAAACAAAAGTCTAGATTTAATCGGTCAACGACTTGCTGGCATATTTCGGTCTTCACCGATGATCAGTACTGTCCCCAATAGTTGATAATAAAGATGAACAACGACGTGCGAATCAAAACAAAAAAATGGGACCCCGGTGTTATGTTCAGAATGGAACATAAACTACACACTTTGAAACACTCACGTACACACACAGAATATTTTATAAGGTTCGGCAACTCGCTCATAGGCGGAGCCACACTAAGGCAAGTGAAGTGAATTGACCAAATTAAAAAAAAAATTACACTACTATGCCTAATAATTTATCAGAAATACAATTTTAATCTCACAAAAAATTAGTAATTTGTCTTACATTCTATAAATTCTATAATTTTGACCCCGTTAAACATAAATTCTGACAATTTTGATCCCACTGAACTTAAGTTCTGAAAATTTTGACCCCACAAAAAATTAGTAATTTATCTTAAATTCTATAAATTTTATAATTTTGATCCCACTGAACATAAGTTTTGATAATTTTGATTACACTGAACCTAAGTTATGACTTCACTCCTGAATTCACCTATGTCCTTGAGTGGTGCAACAGATTCACGTAGAAAAAAACTTACAAATAAAATATACATTGTATCTCACTCTCTCATTAGTGGTGGCAGAGCAGCCATCACCTCCTTCATACCCTTTCTGTCTCACTCTACGTCTTCACTTTCTTCTCTCCCACACATTTTACACAGTCATATAAGCTGTATATATAGGCCTCAATACATAGATTTTGAGAGCCATAAAAGCTTCCTTAATAGCTCAAAAGTTTAATTGGAAGGGAGCTATATTAGGAAGGAGCACACATGAAAAATGATGATCAATCCTTGTAACCCAAACATAAAGTTAAAGCCGAATTTCTAACAAAAGGATAATGCATGCGACGGAAACTAGAAATCGAAATCGAAAGAAAACCCACATAACTAGTAGTGTGCACTTTAGAACAAATATTTATTGCCTTGGAGTAACAGTCTTCGCTTGGAAGAATCTGCAGGAATGAACTTGAAGGAAATACTATTGACGCAGTGGCGTTCGGAAACCTTCTCCCTTAAATACATGACCAAGATGACCACCGCAAGCTGCACATGTAATTTCGATCCTCATTCCATCTGGGTCAGGCTGAGGAAACATGAAAATATTTTCTCTTGTAAGAACGAAATCAATGGATATGAGAAATTATAACATGAACCGAGGGGATATGAGCAAAATGTAAGAGGAAACACGAGCTCACATGGGGATTTATGGCTCCGGGAAGACCCTCAAAGAATGCTAGCCAACCACAGCCCGAGTTGAATTTAGTCGAGGATTCATAGAGAGGAGTTCCACATGGACCACATCCAGCGCAGGTATAGACTCCCTCTCCATAGAACTTGTTATATTCCCCGGTGCCTGGGTATCTATGCAGAGACGAATTCTGTCAATATTTATATACGTGAGAAATGGAAACTATTCAGCTCTTTCGGAAATATTCACTTCAAACTATCACGGGCTTTCCACATTTCGACTTCAGAGATCTATTGCAAAGATCAATCTCATATCTATCAAACACATGTTAAGACTATTATTTGTCAAATATAAGGTTTCAATTCCATCCTCCATCACTTCCTCACCCTATCCTAGGCATCCACCTCAATTCTGCGTTACTTTGTATTTCTTTTACTGCATTCAACACAATTTTACTTTCTTGCTGCCTTCTTCTCTTAAAAAGAAAATTGGTTTACGTTCTTGTCAGTCTATAAATTTTTAGGAAGATTTTGGATCTCGGGTTTGAAACTTTAACATAAAGGTTTCAAGAGTCATGCAACCAGTTACGTAATGAGGCACAATGCTATGTAATGAGCCTTGTTTGCCTTGTGCTCAAAGATGCGTGACATAGATAAACCAGAAGCTAAAATGGAGTAACAGTTAGACATATATGGATTATGGG
>BRYE01000007.1:3297500-3300000 GCA_030159115.1 Actinidia arguta var. hypoleuca
ACCAAACGGATCCATATCCATAAACTGAAAGTAATCAATTAGACCTTTGTGTTCAATCGATATAATCTCTTATTATAGGAATCCCAATATAACCGAGAGCATATATGTTCTTTTATTAATGAAGTTCTTATATTTATATATATATATAAAAAAAAAGGAAGAACACTGACGGGTGGAATAGCATTCAAATCAATTTTGTAAAACCCCACTTGCAATCGAACTGCATACTTGTCCGTAAGTCACTTTCAGCTTCCAAAGACATTTATTTTAAAAATAATTCTGGATATTAATCTCATCATATAAAGAATCCCAATGTTTTTCGTTCATATAAAATTATAAAATGTCACATTTATCGTCTACAAACTTTCTTTTGAATTTCTATCAATTACTTGAGCAATTATGACAAAATAATACAATCTTACTTGTACTACGTATTTATGAGTAAAATTTCTTTCATGTGATATTAGGGTTACGATTCAAGCTTTATTGTTCCATGATCATATAAATTAAGAATTTAATATATGGACATAAGTATATTTTTGTGTTTATTGCATCTTCGGTTTTCTTGTTTCGCACGTTTCTGTCAATAGATTTTTGCAAAAAATAATTTGTTGTTGAATTGGTATAATACTCGTTTTCTTCTATTGTTTGATGTCGACTTTGTCTTGGGGTGATGTATGACTCTAATTTAACATCTGTAATATAGAATACAATGGCTAGTCTTTTCATGGCATCGTAGGTGGGAGATGCCTACTGAGGAGGGTTATTTATTTTTGGGAAAAATTCACCTACACCCCCTAAAGTTTGGTGTATTGACACTTAGACTCGATATATTTCAAAATTAGGCAAGTAGACCTCCTGAGGTTTGGTGTATCAGCAATTAGACCTCCTGCCATTAGTTCTATCAGCATATTTCGTCAGTTGACCACTTTGACATAAAGAAATGTCAAAAATGTCCCTTGAAAATTTCTCTCTCTCTCTCTCTCTCTAATTTTTTTTATTTTTTTTATTTTTTTGTTTCTTTTTTTTTATTAGCTTTTTTAATAATTTTTTTTATCAAATAATCTTTTTATAAAAAATTTTAATTTTTGCCTAATTTAGCAAAAATTAAGTTAATTACTAAAAAAAATAATGTGGGTTAGGGTCAATATTTTTGTTTTGATAAATTTTTTTAATAAATGGTCCCTGAATCAAATATTTTTTGGCAAAAAAAATTATTTTTTTGGCTTGTTAATTAATCCTAAATTTTTCAGATGGCTCATTGATCTTTTAACTCATTTTAGTTGAGTTCATTTGGCTTACATGTTTAAACTAAAATAAAATATCAGTTTATATCCCAATATCAATAAAATTAGTATTTTTATCTAACATATTAAACTAATGTCAAAAAATATTTGAGTCAGGGACCATTTATTAAAAAAAAAAAATTTAAATATTGACCCTAACCCACATCATTTTTTTTAAGTAATTAACTTAATTTTTGCTAAATTAGTCAAAAATAATTTTTTTTTTATAAAAAGATTATTTTATTTAAAAAAAACTAATAAAAAAGAAAAAAAACTGGAAAAAAAAATCCGAGAGAGATAAAGATAAATTTTCAAGGGGTATTTTTGACATTTTCTTCGATCAAAGTGGTCAACTGACGAAATATACTGACGAAACTAACGACAGGAGGTCTAATTGCCGATACACCAAACCTCAGAGGGTCTACCTGTCTATTTTTGAAAGGTGCGGGGTCTAAGTGTTAATACACCGAATCTCAGGGAGGTAAATGAAGTTTTTCCTTTATTTTTTTATTTTTTTATTTTTTTATTTTTTTTTCTTATTTTTTATTTTTAATATTTTTCATTATTTAATCAAAATTTATATTTTTTTGCTCCTCTTGACGAGAGGAGTCTGAAAAGATTAAAAAAAATCGTCTAATTTGGAAAAAAAAATTATTAGGCATCAAGAAGAATCGAAAAAATATAAAATTTTAATCAAACGACAAAAAAAAATACTAAAAAAAAATTTAAAAAAATCAATACTCTAAACTGGCACTTATTTGTTTTCTTTAATAGGCTAGATATGGAATATGACTCAACTAAAAAAAACAAAAGGTCAAATATGTCTTTTGACCTATGTAACTCCCGTTTTTTATATTTTTTTAACATGTAGATATGTGGTATTTATAAGTGGTGTTTATATAGTACACTCAGTATTTTTATAAAATTGCTTTAATAAGGTTTAGTAAGGTTAAAAACAAAACTGTGACCTCATAACCACAAACCGAACACGTTTGGTATACTGTTTTAATTAATGTACCAAACCGCTCTAACAAAAAACCAAAACAAAATGCACGAACCAATTCAGTCTAAACAGTTTGATAACATTTTCATTAATTAATGTACCAAACCATTCTAACAAAAAACTAAAGGAATGTTTAGTAACGTTTATATTTTTCTGTTTTTTGTGTTTGTTTTGTTTTTTATAAAACAGAAACTAAAAATATGTTTGTGTT
>BRYE01000007.1:3307500-3310000 GCA_030159115.1 Actinidia arguta var. hypoleuca
TTTCCCATTAGTTAACTTTTTTTCATATTAGGTTAGAACTTTTATATTTTTGAAATTCTTCTGAAAAATATAAAATTATGATTAAAAGTACATTAATTTAGCTTATTTTCCTTGAGGGAAATTGGATTGGCGCTGTTTGGAATCAATTATTAATAATTATTTATTTGATTTTTCAACTTATTTGACCAAAAAAATGTACGTTTATTTTTAAAATTTGAATTTTTGTAATTTTTTGCTTATCTAGAACCATTACATTTTTTATGTATGTATACAATATCGGGTGTGCATATAACAATATAATTGATCCCTAAATTAGTCGGTTCTTGAATAAGATACTAAGTTGTAAAAAAAAAAAAAATGCTTGCTCTAACATCCCCTGGTTATCACACATCCATCATCCATGTGGTGCATACAAATATAGAGTTGCAACTTGCAAGACTAATATACTCTTCAGTGATATCGCTGAACTTATATTATAATTACTTATTTAAAAGTATATATTGAAAAGTTTAAAATTGATTTTCTAATTAGAATCAATTATTTTTCAATTTTTATAATTTATTTTTGAAAGTAGAAGTAAATACCCTGACACAACGTTCAAGACAAAAAAAGTAAAAATTATTACTCGTAAGCTATGCCAAACATATAAGAGGATCTTTTTCACTGACATTTTAGGCGGTGTTTGGATTATTATCCTCCTTTATATATATATATATATATATATATATATATATATATATATATATATATATATATATATATATATATATATATATATATATATATATATATATATAAACACCTGATACAACGTTCAAGACAAAAAAATTAAAAATTATTACTCATAAGCTATGCCAAACATATAAGAGGGTCTTTTTCACTGACATTTTAGGCTGTGTTTGGATTATTATCCTCCTTTATATATATATATATATATATGTATATATACCCTTAATTAATTTTGCTGAAAACTTTTCGAAAACTATAGTTGCAAAATAATAAAATTTGATATTTTCGTACATAATGATTTTTTGATAACTTAAAAATATATTTATAATGAGTTCATTTAAAAAAAAAAAAAAAAACTTCTTAAAAATAAGTTTCAAAAACTATTAATCAAATATTTTTTTTATGAACAAAAAAGTTTTATAGCTCATTTCGGCTATTTAAAACCAATGTGTGTAACAGAGCAGTTAAGCTCCAAAATAGCATCAACCTTGAAAATAGAGCCCAAATCTTTAGTGACTTGGCACCTAAGTGGCACAATCTCAGTCATACAATGAGTGCAGATAGTGTATGTTGTATATTATAATATTTTTTAAAATTTTATGATAAATTCAATTACAACAAACGTGTACATAATAACAATAACATACTCTAAGGGTATGGTTCAATGATAGAAATCTTGAGGAAAAATAGGAATATAATTTTGATTCTCAATAATTTCTGCATTTTGAAAGACCCAAAATAATAACGTGATTTCTGATTACCTATCCTTCCTAAAATCACATCCCTAAACGAAAAAGGAATCTAATTTCCGCCCTCCCCATACCAATATTAGATTCCAAGTAAGTTTAATTATCAAGAAAATAAAATATTAAATTCTAATAATTTCCTAAAGAAGTTCCCCTGATATAAAATTACTAGGTATTTGATTTTCATTGATGAAATTTACCTTTAGTTAGATTTTCATTCCCGTGAATATTAGAAATAGCCAAACAGAGCCTAAGGGATAAGTTAGAGTAAAACAGAAAAAATATTGCAAAAAATTATACACAAAGAAGCCAAATTGTGGACCTATCATTTAAAACACAAATAATTTTTAAAATACCTTTCAATTTCAATAATGTCATTGACATATTATTTCCGTACCGGTATGAAAATTATGTTAGAATAGTATTTTCCAAGAAATTTTTTCTAACAGAAGCTTCCAAGAATTAAGACATTCAAGTAGTGGGCCCAATTGGTATTGGCAAATTTTCTTGATCCTATTTAGTTTGTGCGGCTATTATTAAGTCGTTACCGCACCTAACATATGTTGACCGACTTAAGACGTTGACTGATAAAATAGGTGGATCCCATGGAATTGGAACCTCATGTCAGCGAGATTTTTTGCATCTTTGAAGACTCAACTGAGTTTAATCCTCCAAGGAAGATATCCTATTATTTATAAATAAAAAACAAACAAACTGAAGGCTAGATAAATTGAATTTAGACTAATTTAATTGCTTTGAATTTTATAGAGGTGATTTATTTTGATTTAGGATCAAATCTTAAGTCGAACTGTGAATAACGGTTTAGACTTTTCTTGAATTCAATAGTGAGAACTATCGAATTGAAACTGTTGACAAATGTTAGGTTAGGTTCGATTTTATAATTTTCGTCACTCAATCATATTGAAAGACATAAAAAATACAAAAACTAAAAATTTAAACTAAACTAATAAACTAAAAATCAAAAC
The DNA here is from genome assembly GCA_030159115.1 of Actinidia arguta var. hypoleuca. NCBI lineage: Eukaryota > Viridiplantae > Streptophyta > Magnoliopsida > Ericales > Actinidiaceae > Actinidia > Actinidia arguta. The sequence goes on from BRYE01000007.1 coordinate 3,309,962, forward strand.
CTAAACTAATAAAAATAAAAAAACAAACTCATGGTTCGT
>BRYE01000007.1:3340000-3342500 GCA_030159115.1 Actinidia arguta var. hypoleuca
ATAGAATAAAATGGCTGAACTACGAACCACAATAACACCACTGAAGTAGTCTTGGAGAACTTTCAATTTGTCTGTCTGTCTCTCTCTCAAACTCAAAAGAGCTTTTGCTGTTGTTGTATTGCTATTTTTGCTCTCTAAACAACTCATCTATTTATCAGGGAAGCAGTGACTCTTTAATACTTGTAACTCCCAACCATAAACTTTCATCACGATGGTGGTTATGGCAAAACAGTCATTAGAGGCTATTTATAACTTCAAATAATATAGCCATTAAAGATGTAAATTGTAACATTTTGGTCTTTTATTCACACCATAAATTTCTAACAATCTTAACCACGAAAAGTACCCGATAAAATTGACTTAAAACGTTGACTGATAAAATAGCTGGATGGCATGACAAATTAGAACCTTGTGCGAGATTCTCTGCATCTTTGAAGAGTCAACTGAATTTAATCTCCCAATGAAGATATCCTATTAATTATATAAAAATAAAATTGAAGGCCAGATTCTCTGCATTTTTTTTATACCTCTTGATGAGAGGTATAAAAAAAATGTATTAAATTTAGAAAAATTCACTAAACACATAAAAATAGTTTATTTTTAATTTTTTTTGTTGCCATTAGTTAATTTTTTTTAAGATTAAATTATAACTTTTATATTTTGAGATTCTTTTAAAAAATTCTAATTAAACAATATAAAAAATTTCATTAATTAGAGGCGAAAAATTTCAGAAACGTCCCAACTGATATTTAATCCCCCACCCCCATGAATCCTCTTCTCCAATCTATTTTAATTTAGGTGAAAGCAAGAAAATGAAAAAATACCATATGTTTGTTAGTATTTATAAGCAAGTACATTAATTGATTTTAGCTTGAGTTTCATTTTTTGTAATGTTTTTTCATATCTAGAATTGTTAAATTTCCTATGTACATATCGGGTGTGAATGTAACTTTTTTTAAAAAAACATCCTACAAAAGAAAGAAAGAAAGTAAGCAAGTAAGTAAGAAAGAAAGTGGACTTATAAATAAAGGTCAGTCATTTTAATATTTCTCTTTTTTCTGATTGCACTTTATTTTGTCTTTATTATGATGAATATATCAAAATATTCTTTTATGCAGTGAAAATCTTGAGTAAAATTGGATATTTGGACAAATTAATCCTAATAATGATTAAAAAAGAGTGTAATTAGAGAAAAAAATGAGTATAAAATTCACTGACCTAAATCAATTTTATACTATATACGTATAGACAGAGATTAATATGATTATAACCATTATTATGAATTAGTTTGACCTCAAACAATAAATTAGTTCATTTCAAAGTATTAATTGCCGTTAAGCTCACTAATTAAAGTGGGATACAACTGATTTTATGAATTTTATTAGTTTTAGTATTAATCATATTGGTTTTGTTATAAATTTTTATGGGTACTTGGGTAAATCAATCATAATAATAACCCCCAAATTGTACAATTTTAGGAAAAAGGATAAATAAATCAATTTTGTAGTATAAATATATATAGAGATTATTATGGGATCCATGATTAAATTCTTCCTATACTAACTTTTTGAACGTCATTCACTACTTTTGCTTCCCCCCACCCCCACACATGGGCACCCCGGAAACACCACCCCCCTACGCCCTACGCCCTACCCCACCCCACCCCCCAACCCCCAACCCCCAACCCCAACAATGGCCGCGGCGGCTACGACTTCGATGACAATGACGTCTCATCGGTCGAGCAAGTGCGGCTGACCGTGGCCAACACCGACGACCCCACCCTGCCTGTATGGACCTTCCGGATGTGGTTCCTGGGCCTAATCACCTGTGCCCTCCTCTCTTCCCTTAACCAATTCTTCTCTTACCAGACCCAACCCAGCATCATTACCATCCAAATGGCCACCCTTCCCATGGGCCACTTTTTGGCTGCCGTTTTACCCGCGGCCAATTTCCGGATACCCGGATTTGGGCCCAGGTTATTTTCTTTCAACCCGGGCCCATTTAACATGAAGGAACATGTGCTTATTTCCATTTTTGCTAATGCTGGAAGTGCTTTTGGATCTGGGTCAGCTTACGCTGTTGGCATTGTTACCATTATCAAAGCCTTTAATCGCCGGAATATATCATTTTTGGCTGGTTGGATCCTAATTATCACTACACAGGTAAGCTATTTAATTTAATTTTAGTATTATTTTTGCCTTTTTTTTGGTCTATTAGATATTGTTTTCGTTTTCGTTTTCGTTTTTCGAGTTTTTGAAAAAAAAATGAAAACTCTGAAACAATAGTTGTTTTCGGATCGTTTTTATTTTTGGGCATACCCCCTTCTGGTGTTTTCTAAAACATTTTTTTTACCATTTTTTCGATAATTTTTCAGAAACAGTTTGCCATACAAATTTTGCATGTTTTCATTAGATTTAAGGAGAATTCACAAACAACCTTTTGATGTTTTCTGAAATATTTGGCTATTTTAGAAAGAATTCCTAAACTCTTACCAGGTAAA
>BRYE01000007.1:3475000-3477500 GCA_030159115.1 Actinidia arguta var. hypoleuca
TGAATGCATTTTGAGCATAAAAACAGTTGATTCCGTTAATGAATAAAGGCTCACGAATGATTTAAATTATTATAAAATTAAAATTATATAATCTAAATTATTACAATTAAAAATATAGAATTTAATTTATTTTTATGGTCAAATTATTAGATTTTTAAAGTAATTCTCCATGTTTTGTTTATTTTTTCAATTTATCTCAATTAGAGGAAACGAATGGTCAAGCTAAACAACTTTTTTATTATAGAAAAAGACTTAATACGATTGAGATTTTTACTGTTAAATAATTTAAATCAATAAAAGTTTATAAATTTTAAAATAAATATTTTATATTTATTTTATTACACGAATTTTATATAATTAAGTAAATATGAATTATTTATTTTTAATTATATAATTTGTTCTTGGTCTAAATTCTAATACAGTAGAGTTTCTCAACAAAATTTGTAAACGTTGAACGGGATGAGCTCCCCTCAAGACCCCATCGGTCCAAACCTTTCTCAACTTCTCGTGTGGGTCCCACACCAAGTTTACACCGATGACCCAAATCATTCATCTTGTAAGTTTCGTAGTAAAAAATATTTTTAAAAAATAAGTTTTTTCAAACGTCTACAAGCACACATCTCATTTTTTTAAAACTTCAATTTTATTAAATAAAATACAATTTATTATTATTAATATATATATATATATATATATATATATATATATATATATTATTGCCTAGCTTTTTTAGGAGGTCTGTGACAACTCCATTTAGTATTATATTTAAAAAACACGAGACAAATAAAAGTTATTTTTAAATAAAAAAAAAATGCTAAAAAATGGTAGATGATTTTTTGTGAATAGGCATATGTGGGAGCTCTATTAGTTTTTTTTTTTAAATTAACATAAAATAAATTAAAACTCATATTATATGAAAAATATGTTAAAGGTATCTTAATACTGGACTAATTTTTGTTTGACTTTCATTTTAAAGCCAAAGTAAAATAAATTATCATTTAAAATGATAAAATATCTTTTATAATATCTTAGTATAGTTTGTTTAATTGATATCATACTATAGTTTCCTATTTACTATTAAGTATTTCATTAAAATTAATTATTTTATTTTTTTAAAACTTCAATTTTATTAAATAAAATACAATTTATTATTATTAATATATATATATATATATATATATATATTATTGCCTAGTTTTTTTAGGAGGTCTGTGACAACTCCATTTAGTATTATATTTAAAAAACACGAGACAAATAAAAGTTATTTTTAAATTAAAAAAAAAACATGCTAAAAAATGGTAGATGATTTTTTGTGAATAGGCATATGTGGGAGCTCTATTAGTTTTTTTTTTTTTTAAATTAACATAAAATAAATTAAAACTCATATTATATGAAAAATATGTTAAAGGTATCTTAATACTGGACTAATTTTTGTTTGACTTTCATTTTAAAGCCAAAGTAAAATAAATTATCATTTAAAATGATAAAATATCTTTTATAATATCTTAGTATAGTTTGTTTAATTGATATCATACTATAGTTTCCTATTTACTATTAAGTATTTCATTAAAATTAATTATTTTATTTTTTTAAAACTTCAATTTTATTAAATAAAATACAATTTATTATTATTAATATATATATATATATATATATATATATATATTATTGCCTAGTTTTTTTAGGAGGTCTGTGACAACTCCATTTAGTATTATATTTAAAAAACACGAGACAAATAAAAGTTATTTTTAAATTAAAAAAAAAACATGCTAAAAAATGGTAGATGATTTTTTGTGAATAGGCATATGTGGGAGCTCTATTAGTTTTTTTTTTTTTTAAATTAACATAAAATAAATTAAAACTCATATTATATGAAAAATATGTTAAAGGTATCTTAATACTGGACTAATTTTTGTTTGACTTTCATTTTAAAGCCAAAGTAAAATAAATTATCATTTAAAATGATAAAATATCTTTTATAATATCTTAGTATAGTTTGTTTAATTGATATCATACTATAGTTTCCTATTTACTATTAAGTATTTCATTAAAATTAATTATTTTATTTTTTTAAAACTTCAATTTTATTAAATAAAATACAATTTATTATTATTAATATATATATATATATATATATATATATATATATATATATTATTGCCTAGTTTTTTTAGGAGGTCTGTGACAACTCCATTTAGTATTATATTTAAAAAACACGAGACAAATAAAAGTTATTTTTAAATTAAAAAAAAAACATGCTAAAAAATGGTAGATGATTTTTTGTGAATAGGCATATGTGGGAGCTCTATTAGTTTTTTTTTTTTTTTAAATTAACATAAAATAAATTAAAACTCATATTATATGAAAAATATGTTAAAGGTATCTTAATACTGGACTAATTTTTGTTTGACTTTCATTTTAAAGCCAAAGTAAAATAAATTATCATTTAAAATGATAAAATATCTTTTATAATATCTTAGTATAGTTTGTTTAATTGACA
>BRYE01000007.1:3562500-3572500 GCA_030159115.1 Actinidia arguta var. hypoleuca
AGATTCATCAGCACCCTGAGGGACTCCCTCCACAAAGAAACGTTCTGAGTCCCCTTAAAGCCTGTATTGTACCTGATCGGGTCCCATATATCATGGTTTGCATAGTTTTCCTTCTCCTCCACCGTCAGATTGAAAATTTCGTCACACCCGTTGATCACCGCCTTCATCAAGCTTTCCGGTACACCATGATTAACCAACTGGGGTCCATAAAACAACACATTCAAGGAATAATATATGAAAATTCGTATCTTTTTGCCATTCCGGGGAAGGGAAAGAGATGTTGCATATCAAAATAATAAGGCTCGAATCCTGAGATCTCACCTGATAATATATCGTTTCAATCGCTAGGTTAATTCATTGATGATAGGAGCTTAAAAATATAATTTTTTTCATCTAATTAAAAAAAAATACTGAAAACAAAATAAACTATTTTGATTGAATTGGTAAATAGTTCACTGGATACCAAAAAAAACTCAAATATTAAAGTAGTTATATATAAACCCCAAAAAAAGAGAGGCAAATGACACCGACCTACCCTGTGGTTTACGATTAATACAGATTTCACCCTCTCCTTGTGAAAATTATACCGACCTAACCGAAGGTTTTAAGTTGCACTACAATCTACCCCATCCGTTAGTTGACTGTTAAGTCAACCAACGGAATTTGACAATGTCAGTAGCCCAAATTCACAAAATACCAAAATTGATCCTCTAGCATCTCTCTTTCTCTCTCCTCGCAACACTCCACCAGGCCCACCGCCATCATCTCCTGCCATTCCCTCCACCACTCCAAACATCTTAGGCCCACAACCGCTACCACTACAACCATATCTTCCATTCCCATTCTACGAAACACATTCACCATGCGTTCAAAAGGAAGAAAAGGTGAAAAAGAAATTTAAATAAAAATAATCACAAGGCCCAATTAGTTCATCTACAATGGCGACCCAAAGGACGACGAACCTATTCACATCCATTTTCCCCCGCACAAAATGGCACAAAAAATTATTTTTTTCAATTTGGGTTTGATTTCCTCTCTCTCTCTCTCTCTCTCTCTCTCTCTCTCTCTCTCTCCCCTACACTATACAAACACACAAATCAAACCCATTTTGGGTGGAATTGATTTTATTCAATTTGGGTTTGATTTCCTCTTTGGTCTCTCTCTCCCACACAATACAAACACACAAACCAAACCCATTTTCAGTGGGTTTGATTTTTCCCAGCCTATTTTTCGTACGTTTGATTTTATTCAGTTTGGGTTTACTTTTCCTAAATTAAACCAAAATACATCTCCATTTTGGTTTTTTTTTTTCTTCCAAACTATCTAAAACACAGTATCAATTGGGGTTTGGTTTCCTAATCTTTCCAAAACAAAGTTTGCGATCCCATCTCATAGGCGAATGAATCAAATCCAATTCACATCCTCAAAATCAAGTTTTGAATTAAAAGTTCTCTACATATATACACGCGTGTATGTAGATAGATAGATACACACACTTACAAATGTATACTGCTACTTCCACGGCGGCCGCGGCCGCATGGTTACGATTCAATTACAATTAGAGAAGAGGTTTTTTACGGGTTTCCACTCATTTCGAATCTCGGCTCTCGAATGGTCAACGAGGTTTTGGAGATCACTCACTTTGTTGGGGCAGCGGTGGATTTGAACTCGGCGGAAACGTTGTTGGTATGAGCGTGGGGGGTGAAGAGAGAGAGAGGCTGGAATCTGGATTGAAATAAAAAGGCTTAATTTCACAAATACCCCTAAACATAGTCTTTTATCACTTTCACCTCTTCATCTAAAAAATAAATTATATTGACTCCTTTAACTATTTAGTTATATTATTACACTCCTTTAATTATTAATTTATTTGAAATAGTGATGAAAATTAATCACGTGTTATTCATGTGCTTAAATTAAAATGTCCCTTTGTCTAAAATACTATTATTTTTTTTATAAAAAATAAGTCAATACTTCATATATAGACTTATTCAATTATTATGAGAACAAATTTAACCCTTATTAATAAGCTTTTTAAATATAACGTTGATTTAATTTTTTTAAAAAAATATAAATATTAAGACATAAGGGCATTTAATTTAATCATATGGACAACACCCGATTGATTTTTATCACTATTTTAAACAGATTAATAATAAAAAGGGTGTAAACGATATAATTAAATAGTTAATGAGTCAATATAATTCACTTTTAGATGAGATGATGAAAGTGATAAAAGGCTATAGTTTAGGGAGTATTTGTGAAATTAAGCCAAGTAAAAAAGTAGAAAGGGTAACTAGGTAACTTCATTCTCTTATAGAAGGATAATATAGTCTTATCCATTTTTCTTCCACTTCTGTTAAACGACAATATTACTTTGATTTATAGAATAGAATTAGATAATTAATTAGCTAGGTATGAGTATAAAAGTAACTAGAAAACGTAATCTAATTCGATTCCATATGATATTTTCTAACGTGATATGGATTATCTAAGAGACAATTTATAATTAGAATTCGTACTTCTCCTCACTTGTTTGTTATTGAATTGTTGACATTGATTTAAAAATCTAAACTCTAAGATAGATGAATAATATATTATTCATCGATATCTACTCAATTTAATTCTTTTTTAAAAATAAGAATAATCTACTTGACGAACCAGCAAAATAATTAAATCTAATTATATTATTAGACTCATGGTGAATCCCATATTGCAAGCACAACAAAGTTCTAGGTCATCTATTCGTGGCGCAACACAAACCCCAAATCATTAAACAGAATTAATGAGTAAGCTATTATGAATGTTCTGCTGATATCTATGATCTATGTATCTATCCATTTTATACATTTACGTATGTATGTATGTATCTTACCATGAAGAAACCCCACTCTTGGCAGGCTTTGGAGAGTTGGTGGATGGCTTCGGATCTTCGATTAGGATCTGAAGACGTGAGTAAGGAAAAATCAATAATGGGAATGGATTCTTCTGGCTCTGAGGCAATATGGTCATCATGTTCATTGAGATTAAGAACTGTGGAGGAGGAGGAGCACCTACAAGGGATTGATGATTCTAGCAGCGACTTAACACTTGCCGGATTTGGTACAGGGACAAGACTTTTAACTGAGGCTTCCATTTTAGGAAAGAGAGAGAGAGAGAGAGAGAGATGGCGGTTATGCTATTGAAGAATCAATCTCTATATATAGACGAGATTTGCCATGTTCAAAAAAAAAAAAAAGGTGAGTATATAGGATATTTCTAGGGGTATTTTTATTTACACCCCTGTACTTTAAGTGATTATCACTTGCACCCTTTCAACTTTATTTTTGAAAATTAAGCACTCCTTGGCCTTGAATTCTCTTGTCTTCGTGCAATAGCTCGGTCAATGAGCTTGTCCTGGTGGAATTTTTCAAAACAGAACTTTAAGATTAGAAGATAACGTACATGACAAATTCATCAGTCACTCATACGCTTGAGCTCAAACACCGATGATGCGATAGACTAACTGTCAACCACACTCTAAGGGCATGATTAGGACAACTGTCTACTAGCTGACATGACAGTCGGCACGTTCTCACACGTGCCGAATTGCACTATAAAAATGGACAAATCCTCTCTTATAAGTAAATAATATTATTCCTTTTTCTCTAAGACCAAAGCCAAAAATCCTTCACTTACTCTGTCTTCTCTCTCTTATTTTTTGTCACTAACTTGATCATTGGATAACAGTCCCCAGAATAACTCCGAATATTTCTTTTTACTGTTGTTGTTTTACAGTTTTAGACGAACAACGTCAAGCCATCGAAAATGACTTGGTAACCACTATTTCTGTCTACGGTCCCCACCCTACAACCCCGCACTAGGTTCTAGAAGAAGAAGTCTAAATTAAAAAATGGGGACAATGGAGAGTCACTGGACCACCCATGGACCATTCCTACTGTTCTACTACATACGGTGATACCAAATGCAGCTATCACTATCATCTTTTTCCTCAAGCCACTCATTTGTTACAAACAGCCACAGTTGATCCATGGTCCACTCTTTTCAATTTGTGCAGGGGTTTTATCAATGAGGCTAGTTGACGTCCCAAAAATAGTATTGCAAATTTGCAAATAATATTATGTTAAAAAAATATATAATACATATAGTATGTAATACAAAAATGTTACGATCGATTGTTGTGTATGTTAAAATTTTGTTGTTGGATATGTTATGATTAGTCGATGTTTTGGAGAAGTTTGGACTTAGGGTTTGATTTGGAGATTTCTAGAGTGAGAGTTTTTAGAGAGAGAGTAATTAAAGAATTGTTTCCCTCTAATTTCAGGGCATCTAACAGGAAAGAAGGAGAAACACATTAAGGGCATGATTGGTTGAGCACCCAATAGAAGGGTATTATTGTCACAAAATGTAAATTTTTAGGTCATGTGATGGTCACAGGGCTTTTTTGGTCCAAAACCCTAACGGACTACTAACAGAAGGTTTTAAATGCCAAAATTTAAATACATTAATAGAGTTTAAGTGTTTGAGTTCAAGCATTGAAGTGGTAACTCGAAAATCCTAACATTGAAGAGTATACAAAGGATTTATAGTGAGAAAATTCTAACTACAGGAAAAAAACTCATTGACAAGAGAAAAAATCACTAACGAAGTTAGAACACTTGCAAAGACTCCAACGGCGAATATACTGCCAACTCAAACACCTATGAGCATGACATAGTTTTTCACGGTACGTTCCTTTAATTTTTTAAGCAATTTGTATTTACTCTATCAGTGATCAGCCTCTTCCCACGCCAAAATCATATAACATAATCTCAACGTTTGATCAATACACACGTCTAACCATATGAATGCAAACCTCCCAAGATTGTTTGTTTATGTCTACAGTCAATATAGTCACAGAAATTTTAAATTAACTCTGCAAACCATAAATCCAAATATATAAAACTCTCTTAATAAATATCTATAATGTATTCAATGAAGTCCAAGCTTCAAAAGGATTCAGAGCACACGCTCTAAGAAATTAAATGCTCGTATTCATAATGTAGATATGACACAAATAAGCATACTAAAAATTAATTTATTTTTTAAATATTTTGGGCTAAAATTATTTTTTGAAAAATAATATTTTAAAATAACAAAATCTCCTTTCAGTCGAATCAATGTACCAAATGCAATTGGGACCTATGCCCTTGACCGAAAGCAAGAGCAATAAAGCCATATCACATAGTCCAAATCCCTTACTTTCCTTATAGAAGAGAACTGTTTTTCTAACCCTTGATACAGGGTGGGATGATGTGACGTAAAGGTTTATTTTTTAATTTTATCCTTTCTCTCATCTTTCTCATTTAATAAATTTTTTTTTATTCTTTTAATACTATCTTTTTGTTATTTATTAAAAAAATTTGATCAAAATTTTTTAATTTTTGTTTACTTTTACCTTTCAAATTTTTATATAAAAAAAATTATAATAAAATTTTATAATTTTTTTTACTCTCACTTTATATTTTTTATAGAAGAAAAAAATATGAATCAAAATTTATAATGCAAAATTAATTAACATAATTTTTTTAAGATAAAAAACTAAAGCTAAAAACTCAGACAAAAATTTTTTTGCTTTAGTGTTTTAAAAAAAATTATGTTAGTTAGTTTTGCATTAAATTTTATAAATTTAAAAAAAATTAAAAAAATATTATAAATTTTAATTCATATTTTTTTCTTTTATAAAAATATAAAATGAGAGTAAAAGAAATTATAAAAATTTATCATAAAAAATTTTTTATATAAAAATTCGGAAGGTGAAAGTAAAAAGAAATTAATTTTTTTTGATTATTTTATTTTTAATAAATAACCGGTGGTATTAAAAAAAAAAAAAAGAATTAAAGGGTTAATGACAAAATAAAAATTTGAGAGGAGATTAAGAGTAAAAATAAAAAATAAAAAAAATTATTAGTCAGGTCAAGGGATGGGATTGTCGGGGTGTGAGAGTAACAATTTACCTTCTAGAAGGTTTTGAATTGACAAGACTACTAAAAGAAAAATATTTTTATTTTCTAAAATCAAACTTCTAATTCCTTCTATAAGGTTTTGAATTGACAAGACTACTAAGAGAAAATATTTTTATTTTCTAAAATCAAACTTCTAACTCAATTTTCGTTCCAAAAGAATTTTCCTTCCTATTTTGTTTTTATTTTCCAAAATTAAAAAATATTTTTCTTTAAAAAATCAAAATCAAAATATCTATAATAACTCAAATGCTCAAAAAAGCCCATAAAATAATCTTGTGGCTTCTATATATCAAACTCATTAGATAATTTAGTCTATAATTCTAAATTAAATTTTATATGGTCATGAACTCAAATTAAACACATCTCAAACTTAATAAAAATTAAATTTTACCATTATATGATGGTAAATACCATGCATGAGTTTTATCGTTCTTAATGCGTATAGTCTATCTTAATCATCAAGGCTGAAAGTTAAAATCCACTTGACGAAATTTTTTTATAAAATTGCTCGTGGAATCAACTAAACCTAAAAATAAAAATTAAAATTAAAATTACAGCCCTTAACCTTTGGAATGAAATTGAAAAATCAAAAAATCACTCAAGAGATCCTAAAAAAATGACACAGTTTTGTACAATGGCTTTGACAATTTCTTGAAAAAAGTGTAAAACAAAAGATTACAACTCGATAATTGCAAATGTAAAAATTACATTTGCCAAGTCCTACTCCTCAACTTGATTTAATATCTGTCACTAAAGACGGAACCACGTATAGATAATAGGGGGTCATGGTCCCCCTTACTTTTGATAAAAACTCTAGTATAATATATATCTCATGTATATATATATATAATAAATATGATATAGTAGCTCCTATATTTTCACGAATGCCCCCTCCCTTGACCTCTCCAATGATAAAATTCTAGTTTTATCCCTATGACTGCCACGATGCGAAAACTTGTTTTCCTGCACAACACTAATGAATAAAAATAGCATGTACTCTCAACTCTCTAGACCATCCATAAGAGATAAAGAGTTCGAGGTATATAGTAACAAAAAGCAAAATAGCTCAAGTACTCTCAAAAGATAGATTAATCTAAATCAATTTTGGACCCATGTCCTTGACCGAAAGCAAAGGCAATAAAGCAAAGGTCAACTTCTAAATCAATTTTTTTTTCCTTCCAAAGCAAATTGAATTCAAAAAATATTTTTATTTTTCAAAACCCAAAATATTTTTTTTGAAATTCAAAATAAAAATATTTATGAAATCTCAAATGCTTCAAAAGCCCATATAATAAATTTTTGGTTTCTATATGTCAAGCCCAGTAACTAACTCAGTTTATCATTCAAAACTAAATTTTCAATGGTCATAAACTCAAATTAAAATCAACCCAAAAATAAAAAAATAAAACTCTCTGTATCATGGTAAATATAATACATGTGTTTTATCATTTTTAACACGTAAAATCTAAATGATCAAGATTCAAAGTTAAAATCCACTTGAAGAAACTTTTCTATGAAACTGGTAGGCTATTGGAGATTCTAATCATCAGGGGCGGATGCAGCTCATGCCCAGGGGGTCAGTTGTCCCCCTCAAGTTTGGATTTTTTTTTTTTGCCTATAGTTCTAGAAAAAAATTTCAATTTGTCCCCCCTCAAAATTATAAAAGCCCCCCCTAAAAAAAAATTCAACAATTGCCCCCCTGAAGTATTTTCTTGGCTCCGTCACTGCTAATCATATGACTCATTTTTTCCTAGAGGATTTTTGTATATGACCCCAGACAAATACATTGCCCTTTCCTAGTAGTCCCTTTCTCTATTGTTAGTTTGATTCTTATGTCATGTTCTATCACTTTGCTTGTCCAGCCACCGACAGCCACCGAGGGTCTGGATTTTAATAGTGTTGAAGCCAAACAACGTTGTCACTATTAATCACAACTTCTTGTAAGGTCATTGTTTATATATCACCATAAAAAAATCTCGCACCAAACTTGCCTTCAATTATTCAAAAAAAATCATTTGAATTAATTTATTTTACTCTCTTTATCTAAAAGTATTTATTTTTAAATTTCAATTCTTCTGAGAAAGACAAATATAAAAAGTAAGAAGTTTTGAACAAAATACGAAAAAAGTTTACTAAAGAAAAAACTAATTTATAGTAGGTGAAAATTACCCGAGAAGGTGCCTAAGACAAAAAATAGGAAAAATGATGGATCGATCCGCTTTTGGAGACTTATTAAGTCCTTTGGGGTGTAATTTTACTTCAATACCCTTATTTTTTTATACTAATATCACTGTCATATGAAACCGTAAATAATTTATCCAACTCCGTAAATATATGTATATATATCTGTGCGAGTGTTTATGCGTTTCTATCGTTTCTAATCAGGTTGGTTCAGCCATTACATTGCTGTCAAGCCTGTTTTTTCCCTTCCTTCCAGACACTTCAGTGCTGTCCAGGCTTTTATTCCTAGTTCCTATCTCCTTTAGGAATTTGTGGTCCATTGACTCCATTCATTGTCTGCCACTCATCAAGTGTGTGGCTAGATTAATTTTCACAGGAGAGGTTATACTCCCACTCCTGACACCACTCTTCTCCCTTGTCTTCTTTCGTTTTATATTATTGAAAAAAAAATCAAAGGATATTAAAAAAAAAAATAATAATAATAAAAATAAATTAAAGGGTATTAAAATAAAAAAAAGTATTAAAGAAAAAAATAATAAAAAGTAAAAAAATAAATCAAATGGTATAATAATAATAAAAAAAGGTATTAAAGAAAAAAATAATAAAAAGTAAAAAAATGAATCAATGGGTATTAAAATAAAAAATAATAATAAAAAAAAGGTATTAAAAAAAATAATAAAAAGTAAAAAAAATAAATCAAAGGGTATTAAAAGAAAAATAATAATAATAAGTGAAAAAGAAAAAAAAAGAATAAAATGGTATTAAAAGAAAAAAAAATAAATTAATGACAAAATAATAATTTGAATGAAGAATTGAGGGCAAAAAGTAAAAAAAATATATTAGTCAAATGGGTAGCGTGGGGTGAGGGGTGGGTGGGGGGGATAAATTTCCTTTTCACAGACTCTCAAATTTTTAGTTAGTATTATTGCCTTTCAATATCAATTGGAAAACTCCATTGATTTGGATTTTAATGTCTTTTATAAAAAAAAAAACAAAGTATTTATTTTTAATTTTTTGATTAGGTTAATAAAGATGAATAAAAAAATGATCAAAAATAAAAAAATATTTAAAAAATAAACATAATCTACCTTCGGTGAAAATTGTCCGAAAAGAGTTAAGACATTTTTTGATAGAATTACACCCAAATTTGTTCAATTGTCAAAAAAAATTACAAGTTTGGACCAAAATTTTCACAAATTAAGACATTTTTTGATAGAATTACACCCAAATTTGTACAATTGTAAAAAAAAATTACAAGTTTGGACCAAAATTTGCATCAATTGAGATATATTTTGCATATAATGTAGATCAAAATTTGCATAATTGTAGAAAGCTCGTCAACAAATTTACACAATTGGACCAAAAATTACACTCTTGCACCAATTGTCCCATAAAAAATTTGTGGTAAAGTTGTAATTTTATTAGATGGGTATTGATGTTAATAATAATTCAGTAATCTGCTGAAATTAGAAGTGAAATAAATTATAAACTAAATATACTATCAAATTAATACTAAACAGAAATTGTATTGAAAAAAATTAAACATAAAATTTAACAAAAGTGAACCGAGGTCAACGTTCAACAATGTCTACTTAAAATAAAATTTGCCTCGTCACTGGTGCTTACGTCTGATTGGCATTTGTCTCTCAGGATTAAACATTCACGCACACAGAAATTAGCATAATTTTTGTGTGCTCGGCGAACTAGATGGCAGTGTTGCACTCTCACGAACGATTCTAATACAGAAAGCCAGAACCCCTCTGTTTTTCCTCACTGATGAACTCTCAAATTTGTGTGTGCTATAAACTTGTAGG
>BRYE01000007.1:3592500-3600000 GCA_030159115.1 Actinidia arguta var. hypoleuca
ACGTCAGATAAGATATACATTACATGTATATACGAAGAGATATATTGCAATAAAATAGAGAATAAATTAAAAAAATTAATAATTTAAAAAAAATATTATTAATTTGAGAGAAATAAAAAAAAAATTAATTTTTTTAAATATAAATTATATTAAAAAATAATTTACTAAGTAAAAAATACGTAGAACCATATGTGTTATCATATGGGTTGCAAAATATTGCACAGATTGATATGTTGACGTCACCTGAATCTGCCATCAGTTTTCTGTGATTGAAGTCCATGAATGAGTCATGAGAGAGAGAGAGAGAGGAGCAGTCAAAGCTTAGACTTTTATTTTGGTCTCAATTTCATGGCGGTCGACCATAATATTGTAACTATTGTAAAGCTTAAATCATATAATTGTTTTCTTGTTTTCGTTTTTCTAAGGAAATGTTTAGAAATCAAAGAGAGGAAAATAACAAATTTGCTTCTTTTTTTCTTGGTATCATCATTTAATTAATTCATTTCGTTTTTCTCAATTTCACGGGTTTGGGATCATTATTTAATTAATCCACAAGAAAATCCAATCATTGCCTAGTTAAAATTATCATAATTAAATTTTATAAATTAATTACTCCTTAATAAAATACTTACAATGATAAAAATAATAATATCAAAATGTATGAACAAGTATATAATGTAATGCGAAAACTTAAAAGAGTTTAAGGGATAAAAAATGCAAATAATAATTTATAGTGGTTCAGCTAACCGTTGCCTACATTCACTTCTTAGTGCGCCCTTGAGTTTTTACTATATGACAATGCTTACAGATATTTTGCAAACATTCACAAAAGCTTCAACAAGCTTTTCCACTAGACCTCCTCTAGTTTTCAAGAGAATAACCCTCTCTTGGATTACAAGAACAAATCACTCAACGTGATTTTCTCAAACGAATAAAGTTGTAGCAATGGACACTCACAAATAACCCTAGGTGTATGAATAAATACAAAATAAGATCATTAGGGTATTTTCTCTCTTGATGATGATACAAATTTATCTTAGAGAAAATATTCAAGTGCTAGATAATGAAATGTAAGAGTGAATATAAATTATAACACCTCTATATATTTTCAACCCTAAAAATTGTATTTATAGCCAAAACATAAAATATATCCGTCAAAATAGAAATAAAGCCGTTAGAATTCAAACTAGATCATTGGATCATGATTTGGAGCATCCAGATCTATTTCTGACAACTTCGGTCGATCGAAAGTCAACTTCAGTCAAACGAACTTTGGTTCGGTTGTAGTTTGGCTTACAGACCAAGCTTCAGTAATGTTAGAAATTGTAGAGAAAGAGAGAGGGAGAGAATTTCTGTATATTGTATTAAGTTATTAAATGATACATATGAGTCCTCTTTATATAGAGGATGATCAAAAAGGAAAAAATTTACATAAGGTAACAGTAATAATATAAACACTTAACATATCAATTAGAATATATTCTGATATATAAATATAAACATGTAATATATCAATCAGAATATATTCTGAGTATCATTCATGATGATATTCAGAATATATTATATTTACAAAATATATTGTAAATATATTCTAACAAGTAAAATTGTCATAACTTCTTCGTTACTTAAATTTTTTGAACACCGTTTATTGAGTTGAAAGATATATTGTAAATATATTCTAACATCCTCTCTCAAGCTCAAGGTGATAAACTGGAAAGCAACTTGAGGTTGGATGCAAGAATCCGAAAGCTGTTTGTCGGATGGGTCTTGGTAAAGAGATCAGTTGGTTGATCAATAGAGCGAACAGGAACCAGATGCAAAACTCCTTAAAGTAGATGATGGCGGATAAAGTGGCAGTTGATCTCGATGTGTTTGGTTCGTTCATAAAAAATGTCATTTTGAGCAATCTGAATAGCACTGGTGTTTTCACAATGGAGAGGAATAGAAGGAGAATCAGTGCCCAAGTCTTATAGGAGCCAACGAAGCCAAAGTAACTCAGATGTCGCGTCTGCTAAGGCACGATATTCAGCCTCTTTACTAGATCGAGCAACAACAGATTGTTTCTTACTACGTCATGAGATCAACAAATCACCGATAAAGAAACAATAGCCAGTAATGGAGAGAAAATATGTAATTCATGAATCACGATATACACCAAATCAAATTATGTATACAAAATATATAAGTATAAATACAATATATAGAGAGGTGATGTATGCAAGTAAGTTATCTAGAGAATACTCCACTTAGCATGTGAAAGAACTTATTGTAAGGTAGAAGTAAGTCTAAGTATAATGCAAACAAGTTAATGCATATAGACCACTTTTAATAATGTGTTCATTGAGTTAAGATATATATATCACCATGTATATCATGCAACTCAATGATCAAAACATATCACCAAATACATCTAAGTAAATCAATATAGACAATGTAAGATCACATTACTTAGAATAATGGTGTGTAAAGTATGGCAAGATAGAATAAAAGATAATAATGTAAAATATACATAATTATGCCATGAATCTAGTATATATGCATTAATAAGATATAAAATAATGCATATATACATTTTGTGTCAACTAGCATCATGTGCATATATCAATACTAAGCATATTCATGATGATATCAAGCATCATCAAAATAAACATTGAATCAACAAACCAACTTCTCTACAATTTACTTTTGGAATATAAAGTTGCAGTTTAAATATTTTGGATCCTATTTTAAATTTATTTTGATAATTCAAATCGTTTATATTGTAGATCTAGCTCATTAACAAGTTTAATACTAAAAAAAAATCACGTTGATCGTATTTAAATCAATAGTCAATAAATATCTATTTATATTAAGATAAATAGATATAATCATATGCGTCATACGCATTTATTAAATTATAAAATAATATTAAGAAAATATTATTTTTTATCCGAAAGACATGATTTGTTACAATATTAATTTCACAATATAGTGTATAATATGAACGATTTAGATAATCAAAATAAAATTAAAAATTCGTGATCTTATACAATTCAAAATTAGGCCGCAGAGAAGCTATTTCCGAAGAAAATATTTTGGGAGTAGGGGGGAATGTTCAACAATTTACTATCTTTCACCAGCCTATGGTTTAATGTCACAAGTTTGATGTGCAGTGAATTTGAGGATTTGTCTGGACAAACCAATCCCACGCAAGACTGGTCGTGAAGGCTTTTCCTAGCCCCTTTCATTTTTAGAAACTTGTGGTCAAGCTGTAATTTTATTGGTTGGATATTTGATTCTAACGTTATTTTCTATCGCCTTATTTGAACACACAGTCCACAAACAGCCATGACGTGGTCAGGACTTTTATAGACAATGATGTCGGCAGTAACTATTAAATGGATATTTTTACCTATTCGGAAAAGTCTACCTAGATTAATTTAGATTTTAAGTGAATTCGTGAATTTCAAATTAAGATATTTAATTTTTAATTTGATAAAAATAGAAAATGTTTAGTTATAGATAGATAGTGAAAATAGAGTGTAAAGTAAATTAGAAAAAGAAAAAGAAATATTTTGTATATTAATAAATATTTGCACAAAGGATTTTAAATTCTTCCTATTAATTAGTCATTTCAAATTCATCATAATAAAACTCTTAAACTCAATTTCAAAATCCTTGTATCTATTGTTAAATCTAAAAGTAAACTATTTTTATTGAATAAAAATATAAAATCTATTGATTTAAAATTTTCGTATCCAAATGGAGCCTTAGTATCTTTTTGTAAGAAAGACGAATGAATGAAAAAAAACATAAGACATTTTTTGGCTAAAATATGAAGAAGGCTTACTAAAGAAAAAAATAATCTATCTTAAGTGCAAATTATTGAAAACATGGCCTAAAATCCAAAAAATAATAATAATAATAATGGTGTAACTTTTCTATAAATACCCTTATTAATTATAAATAGAGTTTATGATATTTTCCCTTCTATTCCGCTTGCAGGAGGGAAAGTGATATGGGCACCTCCAAAGATGCCCATATAAATATACTATGATTTTTATTTTATGTGTTTTCAAATTTTAAAATGATACAACTTTTTTGGATAAAATTTATATTTTTAGAAACTACAAGTCAATATCTATCAATCAATGTGGTAATTTAAGTATGGAAGTGGGCAAAACTTGGTGCCATTGCGCAAATTTTGGTCCAAGTGTTTAATTTTGTCTATAATGTAAAAATAAAATTGCATTATATGAAAAATTTGTCCTGACGTGTGCAATTTTTATTACAAGTGTGCAAATTTTGATACAACTGATACAATTTTGCCAATTTTGGTCCTAGCGTGCAATTTTTTGTCTACATTTGTTCAAAAACTAATACAATTATTCTAATTGTACAAAATTTGATAGAATTGTGATATTCTTTGTGCAATTAAGCAAATTTCTGTCTAAGTATACCCCTAATTGATCTATAGGCTAAGCTATATCCAATTTACTTTCACAAAAAAATAATAATAATAATGCTGTGGTCCTCAAGTCTTTTTGGTACAATTTTGTCAATTTTGATTGAATATGAAATAAGGTAGTCTTCATTTGTCATCATTTTATTAATTCATAAGAAAATACCAAACTTTTTTTAGTGTTCTTTGTAAATTTGAATAGCTAGATTTTATTTTATTTACGTGGGAGGTTGGGGGGGAGGTTGAAGCGGTCAAAAACAGAGCACCTCAAAGTTTACTATCTTCCAGAAGTCTGTGGGGTCCAATGTCATAACTTACATCATTGTGTACTACATTCACTAGCACCAGGTTTTGAATAGATAACCCCACACAATACATTGTTGATTTGAACCCTATTTATGCTCAATTTTTATTATTCAAACTGTTTATACTATAAATTTTATTATGGAGTTTTATATTATAAAAAAATTACGTTGATTTGATACAAATTAATAGTCGATCAATATAAATGCATATAATCTTGTATTTCACACTTATTTATTAAGTTATAAAATAATTTTGAATGAATATCGACTTGTATCTTACGATATTAATATTCATAACGGAATCTATAATCTGAACTATTTGAATTATTACAATAAGTTCAAATTACTTGAACTGGATCTCAACAGTCCAAGACTAAACTACAACGAAGCTGTGGTCGAGTTGTAGTTTTATCGGTTGGGTATTGATTCTAAACTCATTTTCTATCACATTATTTGGGCAAGCTAATTTTTTTTTTTTTTTTTGGGGGGGGGGGGAGGGGAATTAATTAAGCGGGGTTAAATAAAATAAAAAATAAGCAAACGTAATTACACATTTATAAGGAGGATACTCCATGCTCTACAGAACATGGCCGAAACCTACGAAGAAAAATAAATTAAAACTTGCACAAACAGGCATTTATTATTAATCACAATTTATTTATTTTTCTTCATAATCGTCAGCAATGATCAGGAAAAATCGCAGCAGGCTTGCTGCTAAGGTCATTTTCAATATACCTACCCGTGCCTTTAATTATTCGGAAAAATTCATTTGCATTAATTGGATTTCAGTGTCTTTTTTTTAAAAAAAAAATATTTTTAATATTTTTGATTCGTTTAAGGAAAATTTTGACCAAAAATAAAAAATGGTACTCTAATAAAAATATTTATGAAAACTAAAAAGCCCCAAATAAAATTTTAAATTCTATATGTCAAATTCAGTTTATCGTTCAAAACTAAATTCTCATCTGTCATGAATTCAAATTAAACTCAATCCAAATATAAAAAATAAAACTCTCTATATCATGATAAATACGATGCATGTGTTTTACCGTTTTTAGCACGTAGAATTTAAATAATCAAGATTCAAAGTTAACGCCCACTCGAAGAAGCTTTTGACTCATTTTTTTCCTAGATATTGACTTTTCGCTTTTGGAGACTTATATCCGTTTTAAGTTAATTTTGTAGCAAATACTTAGTACCATTTCGGTCTTTTTTGTTATAATTTTACTTCAATACCTTTATTTAAATGGAGTTTATGCAGTTTTTTCGCACGAGGGAAAGTGATATGGAAACCTTCTAAAGGTGACCATGTAAATACCTTACGTTGTTTTTTTTGTCTTTTTGTGTTTCAAACTTTAAAATGATACAACTTTTGTTTTAATTTTTTTTTAATAAAAAAAAATATAATGGATATAAAGTTATGTAAAATAAAATATGTAATTATTTTCATTGTGGTAATAGGAGGTAAGGATTGACCATCATTTCTCATGTCTGCTCTCTTCCAAAACTGCTCTCTTTCAATTCAGCTTTTGAGCTTTCAATTTTGGCTGATTTGGATTTTAGTGTCTTTTTATAAAAAAAAATAATTATTTATTATTTTTTTTATTTGGCTAAGAAAGACGAAGGAAAAGATAAAAAACTTTATCAAAGGAGAAAAAATATATTCAGTAAAAAAAACAAAATTTACCTTGTGGACGTAAATTTTTTGTACTTCCGCAACGGATTTGTGGACATAAGATCCAATGGCCAAATATGGTTACCATGGCATTCGTTTTACAGTTGTGTTGTAATCATGATTTTCTTGGCTTGTGTTCCACCCAAAGGATGAATTTCTTTCTATTTGCCCAATTGGACCAAAGTTTGTACACTTTCACTAATTATACCAATTCTATCACTTGTATCAAATTTGCACAAATTAAGACATTTTTTGATAGAATTACAGCCAAATTTGTACAATTGTAAAAAAAAAATTACAAGTTTGGACCAAAATTTTCACAATTGAACCAAAATTTGCATCAATTGAGATAATATTTGCATATAATGTAGACCAAAATTTGCATAATTGTAGAAAAGCTTGTCCCATTATAACAAATTTACACAATTGGACCAAAAATTACACTCTTACGAAAATTTATGTATTTTTTAATTTATGTAATTTTATATTCAATATAGATCTTAATTGTAAATCTCGAGGAGAAAGTTCAAAACTATATTATTTATTAAAAATAAATATATTTTCAACAAAAATATATTAATTTAAAGTTTGAAACATAAAAAACAAAATCGGCACTAGCTTATAAACTCTATGGTAGATTTCATAATTGGTCCCTTTAGTTTGATTAAAGTTTAATTTGAGCATTTAAACTTTAAAGCCTTATAATTTTAATCTAATTTCAATATAATCCTTTCGTTAGTATTCGTTAAAGATTTTTATGCGAAGAAAGTGCTTGATAAATACATGGCCATTTTTAGTGCTCATTTTTCTTTCAAATTTTTCACTATTGATGAAGGGACTACAGTGAAACTAAATCAAAGCTGTATGTTTTTAATTGTTTAAATTAAAACTATCAGAATTAGAGTAAAACTTTGGTCAAACTGCAAGGACTAATTATGAAATTTAACCTAAACCCTTAAAACTTGCTCAACCTATCGGGGCAAACTGGTAATCTTAACTGGAAAAGGGATTTTAATGGTATTAAATTTTGCTTGCTAAATCTTGTTGGTAATAAGTCTAAAACGTAGTACCGGCCCGTC
>BRYE01000007.1:3667500-3670000 GCA_030159115.1 Actinidia arguta var. hypoleuca
GTGCTATTTTTTTTATGAATGAATTTAATGCATCAAAAATTTTAAATTATTTAACATTTGCTTACACAAACACATCATGCTTTGTCGTGCCCCCAAAATAGTGGCCTAAGCCATCCTATTATTGTGCCCGTGTCGTATCATACCTATTATAATTATGTCGTATCGACGATTTAACAAGTCGTTCTCATACTAACTTGATCCATTTGGCACCTCTACATATGACCTCCACCTAAACACCACCTTTAGGAGTTCGAATCCTCAGAAATGCAATTTGTGTGGAGTGTCCCTATAGTATACAAAACGACGTTACCTCTACACATGATCTCATACTAACCACCACCTTTAGGATTTCGGATCCTTTGAAGTGCAACTTGTGTGAAGTATCTAAAGAGTGTACAAAACGACCTCCAGGGACCAAATCGACGTCATTTTAATTAATCATAAAACGATGTCATTTCATGGTCATTTTTTGTCCTAAAATATACAAAACAACATTGGCTTGTACACTTTAAAAGCACTTCACACGTACCTCACTTCAGAGGATTCGAATCCAACCTTTAGGGTGTTCCGTTCCACATGTCATTTAATTGGCCCACGTGGTAAATTCTTTCACGACTCTGGACGTCCATTGACCTTTGGGTTTGATTGTAATTCAAATCATTTGCTTCAGAGCTATATTGGGAAAACCGTGATACTTTAAGTAGGAAAATATAATTAATCCTTAAAGAATTGGTTCATTCCCATTATGTCCCTTAAACAAAGAATCGTGTCACATTGGCCTTTAAATTATTATTATTTTTTTAATTAACACCAATTTCTTAACTCCGTCCAAATTGATAACGAGTTGGCCATGTACGTGGCACCCAAAGACAAACTCTCACATCCGGCCCAAAAACCAATATCCAGAACCAAAATCCAATATCCAAAACCCAACCCAGACCCATCCCCTTCCCCTAACCTAGACCAGACCTCCCTTCCCCCACCCTGTCGCCACCACCAGTATACAAACACAGAAACACAGAGAGAGAGGGCGACCACCACCATAGAGACTACCGCCGTCTTCGACATCGACACAACAACGGCATCGGCATTGAGATTCGATAGTAATGGCTGCGATGCTGACGTCGTGGATGACCGTATTGGAGAGGAATGGAGACGTCTTCGTCCTCCGAAACTCAAAGAGACTTCGCCACCGCCCGGCGCGTTCGCCGGCGACGTTCTGGTTCACCATCACTCTCTCTCTCTCTGGTTCTGTGTGCGCGTGCGTGTGTTCACGAGTGTGTACAGTGGCGAAGCGGGTAGTGCTGGCCGGTGCGGTGGTGGTGGTTCTAACGGCGTAAATAGCGGGGTGGCCTGGGTTAGGGTTGGGGACGGGGGGCCTAGGTTGGCGACGGTGGTTTGGGCTTTAGATGGCTTGGGTTTTTGAGTTAGGGTGCCACGTGTCCACAACATGCTGCTAAGCATTATTGCCAGGTATCATTGCAAATCTGTCTAATGATGGGGAGGACTTTTCAGACGTGCGGTGTATCATTGAGGATTGCAAAAAAAAATTATGAATAGTTTTCCCTTTCCTTTTTATTCTCATGTAAATCCAGGCCAGATGCCTATAAATGCGCTTATAGATTTGCAAGATAAATCCAGATAAAAGTTGCCAAACTCGACTATTACTTTCCAATTTCATGTTATCTAAAAGATTCGAGCTCTCTTTTACAAGTGAACCAAATACATATAAGCACTTAACTAGGTAAGTGGTGATGTTTGAGGTTTGAACATAGAACTATTATTTGATTTCCAACAATAGCCATAATACATAAAAAGACATCCATGTTTTCCCCTTAAGCAACCATCTCCTTTATTTATTTTGTTCTTGCTCTAACTATCTCCTTAACCAAACAAGCAAGAAGTTAAGAAGGCGTCTTAGCTACATATTAAAAGCCACCGGAGAGCATGGTTCCAGCAAACACCAAACCCCCGTAGACCATCTTTCCAACGACTGTTCCTTCTATAAAAGAAGAAATCTTATGGGACGACGAAGGTGGTGGTGGTGGAGGCATGTACGCATAATTGTAGTATGTTGGCGGAGGAGGATAATATGCACCGTACGAGTAAGGACATCCCAGGGTCAGTGGCGGTGACAATGGTGGTGTTGGATAGTAGGGCATGGCATAATAAAATGGCGGTGGAGGGTACAAAGTGTATTTACTCATGGTGGATGATATGTGAGAGAAAATTGTAAGATGGTTGGTTCATGAAAGACGAGGTATATATACACTAATTGACGTAAGGGTAAATGTCATTAACACCCTTGGATTCTATTGAAATCATACTGTCACCCCCTTTATTCTCTCAAATCACATTACATTCCCTTTGTGATTTTATGTAAAAGTTTAGTAATATTGTCAGTTGACCGTCTATTGGACCTAACACAAATCACTAAAATACATAACTGAATGCCCATTTTATCCTTACTTTCTTTCACAACTTCCACCACTCCACCGCT
>BRYE01000007.1:3682500-3690000 GCA_030159115.1 Actinidia arguta var. hypoleuca
TAAAAAATAGTTGGGGAAATTGCTGGATGTGGAGGGAGATGTTAGTTTGTGATTTTATCAGTGCATTTACTGTGGTGAAAACTTAAGGCAATTTTACTTGTGGCCTCTTGCGTTCTATGATGCGATATGTGCTTTTTTAAACATGGTTCGTTGTATACAAGAAGCACAGGGAAATTAGAGCAACACAGATTAAAATGCTTGTTGCCATATCAAGGTGTGGACACATTGGGAAAATATTTTTGGAATACATTGCAATCGATATCTTGAAGTTTGGCTGTATTCTTACAATTGGGAGACATCTTTGAAATCAAGATTTTTAACATTGATTTATGTGTTTATTGATCCAAGACTTGTAGAGGCATTTGAGTTGATTGCAATACTTGCAGTTTGTGTTTGAGTCGACATTGTTCTGAAATGTTTTTGTCATTAAGCCGGAATCTATGATGTCCAAGCATGATGAGTACATTGGATTTGTACATATCCCAAATATTGTTGGATTTTTATCAGTGCTTAGGTAAGCTAGTTTTTTGTCCTTTTAAGCTGTATATATGTTTCTTGTTCTTGGAAAAGGAAAGTTATATATTATTTTATTTCTATTTGACTATGTTCTCTCTCTCTCTCTCTCTCTCTCTCTCTCTCTTCCTGGGTTGTATCATATGTTCTTGTGTCTCTCTCATTTTAAATCTTTGTTTTCCTGGCATTTTGCTTCTGGTTTAATATGTTTTTAATTAAGTTTTTCTTTTTTAAAAATACAAGCTTTACCCGTTCATGCATTGCCATAGGGGTAACACTTCTCATCTAATGCAAGCAGCCTTTTGCACTGACTTTGATTTTTCCGGCACCAAATAGCAGTTGCTTTGCATTCTTTTGTAGCTCCTTAAAATTTTGAGGATATATGTCCCGACTATTTTGAAATCCTTACTTCCAAATTTATGTGAGGTTCACTAGGATTTTTTTCGGTTTGATCCTTCAGACGTGGTACCACTGACACTATTTGGCTTCTGCTGGGGCTTTCAAATTTCCCTTATGCTATTAATTTTTTTTATTTTTTATGCTATCATGGAATTATTGTCCGGTGTGGATAACATGATGTAACCTGTTTGTTTACTGGAAGGTGTATCTTATTGTTCGATGGCTGACCATCCAATTAATTGCAAATTATTAGAATAGTTTTTCTTAGACTTGAGATAACATCCAGGCTAGGCCGATAGGGGTATCGGTAACTTGACTCTTAAGGACATGACAGCACCTCAATGCTAAATTACTAACGATATGGAATAAATTTTTGCACATCTCCAAGATGTTTTTAGAGGCTGAAGCCAAGCTTCTTTGCATGCTTAATTTTTTGGATCATGCCCATACAGTTTCAGTTATTTTTTTGTTGATCAATTTACCATCATACTGCTGGGTATATTTTACTATCTAATGCTTTCTTCCTTGTCTTCCTCTTTATTTGGATGATAAAATGCCAGTATATTGCAGACCACTAGTCGAGGCTTCTTTTTATGAACAGAAGCCTCTCAGGATCAAGGTCTATCAGCAATTATGTGTTGCCACCTTCGTGGGATGGTGGAAGTCTAAACAGTGTCCATTTCCTCCCAATGTCTCTTTTAAGCAAACAATTTAGGGATATTATTGATTAATTTGTATGGTGGAGTTTGATTCTGTTGAAACCCGTAGTTCTTGAATTTGGACCAAGAACACACTATAATTTTATTTGATTATTGAATTTAAGCAATGTGAATGTAGTATCTTTGATTGTTTTGATATGTTCTAATAAAGACTTCTTGAAGTATGGACATTTCATTGTCTTCTCCTTTACGGTGGAAGTGGACTGATCCTAGGCTATGGCTGAATTTCTGCGACTCCTTTAGAGATTGGCTTTGTTGGGATAGTCCTTATTAAGATTTGTCTGTAGTTCAGTATTTGAGAGAAGCATGCTACTGGAAGAAGTTACGTGTCATAGGGAGAGATGAGAAATCATTGCAGTATTTATGCAGAGCAGAGAGGATAGAGAAGTCAGGGCACCAATTTGTTCTTTGTCATTAGAAAAAGATGGGATATTTATATGCGCATAGGCCTATTGTATATTATGAATACACGGATATGTCCATGATTACTTATCAAAATTATACAGAGATATGTCAATGAGTACATATGTTGAGATATATAGTATGCAGTTACCTAGTCCATTTCCTATCTTTGCTTAATTACCGAATCAATACCAATTGGTGTCCATGTCCATCATCTCCATTCAATATAGATAGAATTTGAGGGGATGACATAGAAACCCATCAGTTGCTGCAGTGTCCACATAAGGTGGTATGTTGTAACCCTGGCCCTTGCACAGGCTAGTCAGTTTGCAGTTTGCACACACAAGGAGCCGGCGTGGTTTGGTGTCCCCCCTTCCTTCTTCCTTATCGACAATCGTTTTCTTCTTTCCTTCTATCTCTCAAAAATCCAAACTGCTGACTTCACCTTGGTATGTTGTGCTAAATGGATAAACACTGAACATCATACCTAATCTATTTAGTCAGTACTCGTGTTTCAGTTGTGCTTGTAGCTTTGGTGTTCAGTTTTTTTTCCAGAGTTTGAGAGTTGTTACATAGATATATATCTATCACCGATAATAAGAACGGCAGTGTGTTTCGGTCTCCTTCCAATCTGCCTTCTTATAAGGCTTGGAATTGGTGATTCATTTGGCTAATTAATGTTTGTAGGCCCACACTTCTCACGCTTTTTCCCGCCTCGTTGCGGTTTGGCAATTCCTCTTTGATATCAGAAGCCGGTTTTGCAAATGGGCCCATATCTATGGCTGCCGAATGCTGGCCTAAGAAGCAAAATAATTTGTGTTGGGAATTATTAACATAATTGTTAGAATTATTTATTTGGATTTCATGTTTGAATAAATTTTGATGGAAAATGATATTCTTATAGAAAACTTATACATAAAACAAGACAAGAATGATGTGGCAATGACGTTTTAGTAAATAAAACTCATTTTGATGGGTGTTTTGCTGGAAACTGAAATCCCATATTCTGCATTTTGTCGAAAAATATAGGCTTAATACATTTTGTTGACCAATCATTCATTTCACATGATAAATGATGCGTGGTAGTTTTTAGTTCCAGAATTCTGGTTTGACTTACATGTTTGACTCGATCGCAGGGTCATGCCTCGTTGCCCGAGTTCTCTGAGTAACTGTTGTTGGGATGTGATGTTATTTTGATCTTTAAAATTTTTGCACTAGGGGGACGAGAAAATGAATTTATAGCTCCCTGCAAGAATTTAGCAAGGTGAAAGAAAGAGTGAAATGGGATGCTGAGACATAATAAAATAAGAGAATAATATAACTAGGATGTTCAAAAAAATGTGGAAACATTGGAGAAAAGAAAAAAGGAGGTTAATATAATTAAAGAACCAGTGGTGGCCAATTATCTACGTTGCTTCTGTAAGAAAAATGATAATGGAGCACAGTTCTTTTTTGTTTTTCGGTTTTTTTTGGGATGGAATTCAAGTTGGAAGAGCAGAAGGGGTTCGCCCAGATTCTGTCACGTTGGATGACTAATGTGCTTCAAAGAGTGAGTCATGCTATGGTTCTGTGATGTTTGAGTTGCTGAGCCAGAGTGCTGCTGTTGGTGGTGATTATTGCTTCAAGGACATCTAGGTACTATGTTCTTCATGAATCAGGGGTTGTTGATCTACTTTTGTTTCTCTCCCTTTTGACAATATTTTCTTTCCACGGTAGGAATACACGGGGAATTTTTTGCTGCTTTTATTTGTCTTTTTTACTCTGGCAATGAACATGAAACACACAGTGACCCTAACTTGTTGACACAACCATTTGAAAGTTTAGGACTTTATTTCTACTCTTTAAGTATTCGTTTATTCTATTATTTATATAAAGTGCTGTCAAAGAAATTCACTGCATTTGGAGGTGTAGGTGAAATTTTGAACAAATCATTCATGAGGAGGCAGATATGAAGAAACCTTCTGTATAGAGTGCCTCCTTTCATGGCACTTCAAGTTTTGGAAGATATTCTTTCAGTTTCCTGTGGGTTTCGATTTGAACAGCAGAGATATATCCTCAACATAAGTGCTTTCACCTTTGTTATACTTTATTAAATTTGCCCTAGATGGGATAAGTAATCTGATTTATAGTTCAAATTGGTTTTAGTTTTACGGGGATGACATGGATGTTCTTGCATTGAATCATTAATCTTCTGACTTAGAGGACCTCTTTTTCCTCTTTCTTGGTTGTCCTGCAACCTGTTCGCTCAACAATAAAAATCTGAATTCACACTGAAGGATGTTGATACGAGATTGCAGCAGCGTGCATGTTCATTTTGTTTTATCTACAAAACTGTGAAATCGTTCCCATTTTCACCCGGAGTCTTGGGCTTAGAATCACTGATCAAGGGGGCTTGTGGAAAGTGCTGTATCAGTGCCAGACTTGTCTTGTTGGGGGCTTTATAGATGCTCCATGTTTTGTCATGTCATGCTCATCAATTGTCTAGGGAAACCATTAATTTATCATCTATTCTTCATATCTTTTTTCCTACCACCATAGCAGTGTTATGGATTTCTTACATTAGTAAGGGATTAAGAGCATAATTGCAAACATTGTAGTTTTCAACTTTATTTTCTTCCATTATTTGATATGATTTACAGATACCGGCATTATGCTCGATTCCCATCTTATTCTCTGGTCTTGTTATGTTGCTTGCTCAGTCCATTGTTATCTTATACTGATTTATTTATTTTTCGAGACGACTGATGGTTTAAAACTTGTTTTGCAGGTGGATTATTCATGTACACCTGAGGAGGTGCATCAACATTTTCAGTCATGTGGAACGGTGAATAGAGTCACTATTCGGACTACCAAGTTCGGCCAACCAAAGGGGTATGCCTATGTGGAATTCCTTGAACCAGAAGCTATTCAAGAAGCTCTACTTCTAAATGAATCTGAACTTCATGGCCGCCAATTGAAGGTCAAAACATACATTTCCCACGTATTTGACCACATTTTATTAAGAACCTTCCCCAATGCAAAATGTTACACATTGGTTGCTTTGTTCTCTTTCTTTTATTTTTTAAACAATTGCGAGCTTTCCGAATATTATTTCAGGTATCGGCAAAGCGAACTAATATTCCTGGGCTGAAGCAGTTTCGTCCTCGGCGCCCCAACCCCTATACGGGTTTCCCATCCAGGAGTGCATATGTTCCACCACCTTACTTCTACCCTCCATATGGATATGGGTATGCTTTTCTGTCGTCTTTGAATTTATTTTCGAACAACTTTGGTGTGCCTACTAGTTCTTACCCTGTACCCACTTCTCAACCTGATCGTTGATCGTTTTTGGTGTACTTTGTGTTGCAGGAAGGTCCCTAGGTTCAGAATGCCTACGCGTTATAGCCCCTACTACTGAAACTCCACAATTATTCACAAGATTAAAAAAAAAACACTCAGTTGATAGACTAATATGACAAGCTCGTGTTTGCTTCCATCGCATGTTACAAGAGTGGTTTTCTGTGTAGGATTTTAATCTTTGGAAGTGTCAAGGTCATGAGGCGGTTCGTTTAGTTGAGGTTGATGGTTGTCGTAATTATGATGGTTGGATCCTACTGTGATTTTGAGCATCTTGAGAAGTATTATTTGGTGGCTTTCTCTCTCTTTTTAAGACTATCAGATGAACTGGTCCTAATTGCATATCTGCAAAATATATGGGCTGTATTTGAATTAAAGATTTGGTGAGGAAAAATATAATAAAAATAGAAAAGTTAGATCAATTGTCTAATTTTTTCATATGCATTATTTTTTTTCTTGCCAATCCTTTATTGAAATGCGGCCAAATGGAACCAAAGAAATTTCAATGACTTGGAAATTAAGATTGGGAGGACAAAATTACCCTTCCCATAAACCACAACTCCAAACAAAGAAATTTCTAGGACGTGGAAATTAAGATTCTGGGGACAAAATTACTCTTCCCATAAAGTCCAACTTTCTCTCTCTCTCTCTCTCTCTCTCTGGCACCACCACCGTGCAGGATTTGGGAATGCTGCAGGGTGTCAGGTCCCTACAGGGTTGCAGGGATTGAAACGACATTTTTTGAGCGTGTTTTGTCTCAAAACGACGTCGTTTATATTCAAAAATGTATTGCCCCAAAAACGACGTTGTTTTGGGGCAAAACACGCTTAAAACGATGTCGTTTCAGGTCCTTGCAACCCTGCAGGGACCTGACCACCGCAATGACCTCTAATCCCACCGTGCACCAACAGCTGACATCCACACAACCAACCATGGCTGTTGTCCACACGAGCACCCATCATCAATCACCACTGTCACCTGCTGCCGTCATCCATGTCACCCCTAGAGGCATGCATCCATGTCACCCCTAGAGGCTGAATCTAAAATTTGATTTTATTATTGATATGGCCGTGGACAACGGCCTGGCGATGAAGGGAGGAAAATATAGAGCAAGGAAATAAAGAGAGAGGCATTGTTGGCCAGAGATGGTGGGCAGTGTTGCCCAGTGGTAGTGGTGGTATCGATGGTAAATAGTTTAGATCTAGGATTAGTGAAGAGAGGAAGAAGAAAGGGGCGGGATTTTCCATTGCTCCCTTTCAATTAAAAGTTCTATGCCTTTGATATTGTGGCTCATCTTTCTATAAATATAGTGTGAGATTTCAAAACTTGGGACTGCAGATTCGCTACTAATTGGCTCAAATTTCTCTTGTATGAGATAGGGTGCAACTTGGATAGGACTAATCCGAGAAATCCAAGCCTAACTCAAAAAGTTTTGAGGCTTGGGTAATATAAAGTGGAATACAAGACTAAGTTCGGACGATAAATTTAGAGTCTGAATTAAAACCTGAAGATTGAATTGTATTGTGTTGTATGTGTGTATATGTGCAATAAACAATATATGCCCATATCATTATAAAATTTGTTGATTAATTTTTACCATTCAACTAAATTTGAGTTATAAATATAATTTAAGAGTAACCATAGTGTTATTTTGACTATTTTTTTCCCACAATTTCTATTCATATGAACCACTAGGGAATCACTATGACTACTAATTGTTTTCTTATAAACTACTAGATACATATTAATTGTCTAAATAGCAATTGTGTCCAAATAATTTTTTTTAAAGACTTTCATTTAGACTTTTTTAAGTTAAATAGATGAAGCACGGGTTGGGCTTGGGCAAAAATTCCTCAAGCTCAACACCAGACTTAGATGGGCTCGGGCAAACTATGGTACATCATGGGCTAATTTTAGACAGACTCCTAATCCACTTGAACCTGACCGACTTGCACCCTATCTATCTATATATGTTTGTGTATTTGTACATATGTGTGCATTGTTGTGTTAAAAAATTGAATCGCCGATTATAAAGAGAAGAGAATTACACTCCACTTATCTCTCTCTCAGTCTCTCAGCACATTAATTTCAACACGTATAAGGTGGTAAACTTCCAACATGATACTTAATT
>BRYE01000007.1:3695000-3697500 GCA_030159115.1 Actinidia arguta var. hypoleuca
CTTTGATGTTCATGATCAGGAAGGAAGCTACGCTGGAGGTGTACATCTTGAGATGACGGGGCAGAATGTGACCGAGTGCGTTGGTGGTTCCCGAACCATCACTT
Organism: Actinidia arguta var. hypoleuca; assembly: GCA_030159115.1. Lineage (NCBI taxonomy): Eukaryota > Viridiplantae > Streptophyta > Magnoliopsida > Ericales > Actinidiaceae > Actinidia > Actinidia arguta. The sequence continues at coordinate 3,695,105 of BRYE01000007.1, forward strand.
ACAATGACCTGACCTCACGCTATCACACCCATTGTGACCCGAGGCTCAATGCTTCTCAATCTCTAGAGCTTGCCTTCATTATCGCAGAGAGGCTTCGGAAGAGGAGGCTTGGACCCAATCGCTCTTTCAGACTTTAGCAAGGTTCGGTTTCCCTTTCGCTATTAACTTAAGCTCATGGTTTCTTAGTCTTGTTTATTTATCTGTATGTTGGAGCTAGTGTTGTGCCTGGGAAGAAAGTAAGAACCATATTGCATCCAAGTATTGTAAAGCTGAAAAATAATAAACAGCTCTCGATGTTTGTTCAGTATCTGTAAGAAAATGAGTTGAAGTTTGGAATTTTCAGCTTATAAATAGGTATTTTCTATGTCCTGCTCTGGTAAAAATGCGTAGTTTCACTAATTTATTACTAAACTTACCGCTTTAATTGGGTAAAATTTTAATTACAAAGTCGACCGCCTACACTGGTAATAGGTAAAATGTTGTTATTGTATTGCTTTAGCAATTGTTAATCCCACACCATCTGTTACTCTTTTAAGAATATTTTGATCTTGCCTTGTGATACATTGAGGGCCGAGAACCATTAATTTTAGAGTGAGAATATCAAACTAGTAATTTTTGTTAATTTATAATTGACTAGTGATTGCTTGTGTTCACAGGTACTACGCAAAAAAAAAAAATACATTTTAGTCGTACCTGTTAGAATTTATAACATAGAATTTAGATAATATATAAACGTCAGATAATAGATACATTGAATGCATATATGAAGAGATATATTGCTACAAAATAAAGCATAAATTAAAAAGTATAATGATTTTGAAAAGTGTTGCTACTTTGGGAGAAATGAGGAGAAAAAAAGAGGTGTTTTAGTTATTTTTTTGGTGTCGGTTTCACTAAAAAAAATGCTCCAATTGATAAAAAATATACCCATCTTTAGATATTTTTTGGTCATTAGATCACAACCTATGTAGGTAATACACTTTTGAGAAAAAATAGTTTTAGGTGAAATCTTAACTATTGGATTAATTCAAATGGTTTTTAACCGTAGATATTGAGATATAGTTTGGAAGATTCAAAATCATTTGTGTCTTATATTATAAATTGAGATAAACATAACTTTTCTAACATAATAAAATGAAATGTTTTAGATAAATGTTTAAATAATATATTACTTTTTTTATAAAAAAAAATATTCTTTCTGCATATGCTTTATTAATCATTAGATTAGAAGAAAGAAGAAATTTTACAAGACTTAAACAACTAAGATAATTTTTACAAAAAATATTAAAATTAATTATTAGAAATTGTCTGCTCTTAAAATTTTAGAGTATCCACTTCAGATAAGCAAAATTATAGTCAAATTATAATTAAAAATTCACATTTTTTTATTTTAATTAGTTACTTTTTTTATATTTACTTCATCAATTTCTCTATTCTAATTCTATTATATTAATATACTATTTATATTCTTTTTAATTCTTTTTTTACACACCAATGCATTATAACACACTTTAATTAAAAGATAATAAAAGGTAGAAAATGAAGAGCAGCAATGTTTAGATAGGCTGCTAAGCTAACGTACAATATATTTTGGAATTTCATTAGCCAATTTAACCAAAATATTAGTTTTGCTAGGCTAATGAGGATGCTCCAAGTGTTAAAGATGGTTATATTTATTTTTAGTTAATTTTTTTTTAAATTTTTATGTCAAAAGTCTTTTTGTTTTTTAAAAAAATAAAAAATACGAATAAAGCCCAAAACAATTTTACGAAATGATCCTTCTGGATTTTGTTGTAAAATCCATTTTAGTGGTTTTCTGGAAAAAAAAAAAAAAATTCTTGATTCCTCTGATCAAGACAAATCGAAGTATAAAAAAATTGGGTTAAAAAGGAAAACTACTCTAAATTATACACATTTTTTTTCATTTAATTCTTGAAATATTTACTCAATTCACTTAATCCTTCAATTATTCAAGTGAATTAAGTTCTTAGTATAATTATAAAATTATGATCATGTACCCAAAAGATTTTAAAAAATAATAAAAAAAACATTTAAAATTTAAAGAACTCACTTCTAAGTTTCTAAAACTTGCATTTAAGTAATCTTTCAATGTCTTTTGAGTAATCCTTTCGTTCTTTTTTGATATCAGAACCCGCTGCTAAGCCTAAATCTTAAATAATGTCTAATTTATGAACATAAGATTTACAAAAGAAGTAGAATAGAGAACTTAAGTAACAATAAGACACTTTAGAGTAAGCTTGGGATAAGAAAGTAGTATAGAACTGAAATCCTCTTAAAGAAATAAATATTTTAATAATCTAACTGTCTATAAACATTTTAGTAGTACTGAACATATTTCCTTGTATGTACTGAACCTGATCTAAGGAAGTTAAATT
>BRYE01000007.1:3700000-3707500 GCA_030159115.1 Actinidia arguta var. hypoleuca
ATGGCTTTACAAAAAGAGATTTCGTGGGTTTTAATTGAACAATATATGTACATAATGATTAAGTTTAATGAGTCGATTGATACAATTAGAAGTGAAAGATTTAAAAAATATATTTTAATAGAAGTGTAGGGTAAAAAATATAATTTACCCTTTAACTACTCCACGAAACAAGTCATTTTTTATTAGGAACTATAGCAAGTCTAAACTTTTGGGTTAAAAAAATTTAGTATTTTTAGCTGCTTTGGTTTTATTTTTTTTATATTTAATTAATTTTTTTCATCATTTAATATTTCCTTTTGACGAGAGAAGTCTGAAAATATAATTTTTTTTATTTAATTCAAAAAAAAAATTTACTAAAACCAAAAAAAAAATTACCAAAAAAAATTATCTAAAATTGATTTATTGTCGCCTTTAGTAAGTTTTTTTTTCTGAATGATATAAAAAAATCTTACAATTTTTTTTATTCTTCTTATTAAGAAAAATCGAAAAAAATTAAACCGTAAAAAATATCCACTAACAACCAAAAGAAATCATACATTTTTTTGACTCTTCTGAACCGTAAAAAATATTCAATAAAAACCAAAAGAAGACAAAAAAAAAAATTTGAAGGCATGAAGTGTGGGCCCATTAAACGTGCTGACATTAGCTAAAGGCGTCATCTAGCAAATTCATGTTATGTGTAAGGTTTTACCGGAGATTTATTCTCCCACCTGACCCACAAACTTCCTCATTTAATTAATATTTTTTATTTTTTTTAATTTTTATTCTCAATTCTTCATTCAAATTATTATTTTATTATTAACTTATTTTTATTTTTTTAATATTTTTTTTATTTTTTTATGTTCTTTTTTACTTTTTTTTTTTCTTTCTAACACACTTTTATTCTTTTTTTTCCTTTTAATATTGTTTTATTGTTTTATTCTTTTTTACTTTTTATTATTATTTTTTTTAATACATTTTGATTCATTTTTTATTTTTTTTTCTTTTAATACCATTTTATTCTTTTTTAAATTTTTTACTTTTTATTATTATTTTTTTTTTAATACACTTTGATTCATTTTTTGTTACTTTTTTTCCTTCCTTTTAATACCATTTTATTCTTTTTTTTCTTCATTATTTTTTAATACCATTTGATTCATTTTTTGTTACTTTTTATTATTTTTTTCTTTTAATACCTTTTTTATTTATTTTTTACTTTTTATTTTTATTTTTTAATACCCTTTGATTCATTTTTTGTTACTTTTTATTATTTTTTTCTTTAATACATGTCATAACCTCCTTCTCTCTTTAAATTATTCCACAACCCATATTTTTATACTTTTTAAAATTTTTACAAATAATGTCTCCCAAAATCTACAACTAAAAATAAATAAAAGATTATAAACATCTAATAAAAAAATTATCAAAAAATAAAAATAAAAATGATAAAAAAAATAAATTTGATAAAAAAATTTTAAAAAAGAAGAAAAAATAATGGAAAAAAATAAAACAAAAAAAAACTGAAAAAAAAATAAAGAAAGAAATACAAAAAGTCAAAAAAACGAGAGAAAGAGAGTGTGTGTGTGTGTGTGTGGAGGGATGAGATAGAGAGACTGGGAGGCAGTTCGGTAATTTCGAGAGGAGACAAGGGGTAGGGGGTGTCAAGGGGTGGGAGGATAACCTCTTGATTTTACAGTGTTTAAAAGGTACCGAAAATATTACCGCATTTAATATTGATGGCATTAAAATGACGTCTTTTCAATATATTTATCAAACCCCCCTCAATAGTTACAAATGTTATATATAGAATATATTTATCCCAAAGTCGGGAGGAGCCATGGCCTCCTCTGTTAAAATAAATTGGATGTTGTGACAATTTATCCTTATGTTTACCCGAACTCAGTAGAATCGTCCACGAGCTTAATCTTTAATTCCGGAGTCCACCCCCTAAATTTTTTTAAAGCAATCTAGTGAAGAAGATCCATATCTTACTTTGGGAAGTTGCGGCCATGGAGAAAATAATTTCTTTCACTGACCTCAAATGTGAGTCAACCTGAGGGTTGTAATCATCGATCGTCTACGCTTGAGAATTGTAACTCTGCTTCTTTTCAAAATCTCATGTTAAAATCTTATAATTATTCTTAATTTTTGAGCTGGCCGGTATGTATAGTGTTTTATCCCTCGGCTTTAATCGAAGTCCCAGTTAATAAACGGAGGATTGGTTTCCAGATTAATTAATTCTTAACCCGAATACCGAGTTATAAAAAAAAACTTCAAACGTACGTCAATATTACCTTCATCTCTCACCTATTATTTCACTAGAGCTCACATACCAATTAAAAGTGAGGGCACTAGCCAACAAGAAAGCAAAAGAAAATGCTATATTTATTATTTATTTTGACTATTTTCTATATATATCATCTCGTATAATGAAACATTGATATAATGTGTCTAATAAATAATTTAATTATATTCAAAGACAATGAATTACGCTATATAACATGGTAACTAGTAAACGTTAAGGTAATTGTAACACTTTTTAAAACAAAACGTTGAGGCAACGGAGCCTGTTTTGCTAGAAAAAGTTTTCCAGCTTCCCCAATTATTTATACTATAGATTTTGCTAGACAAAATCTATAGAAAAATTTTAAACTCTATTTTGAAATTTATTTTGATAATTTAAACTATTTATACTATAGATTTTGTCGTAGAGATCAATATTATAAAAAATTATATTATTCAGATACAAATCGATATCCATTCAGTTCTATTTTATAATCTAATAAATGAGTCTGACACATAATTTTATAACAATTTAACTAGATATATAATTGTTATTGATCTATCATGTGTCTATATCCGATTAACATAATTTTTTATATTATTATATTATAATTATCGTTGATATTTATAAAATAAACGATTTAAATTATCAAAATGAATTCAAAATAAAATCCTAAATGGTTAACTGCGTTAACCTAGTGCACTCCAAAATTTGACCGCAGAGAATCCTGGTCCTCTTTAGATTTAGCATAACAGGGACCGTGAATCACGTGTGGGACACCGTCCAAAATATAAAATCATGTGTAGGACACTTGGCATAGTGTGAGCCTTGGCCACGTTCTTTTGCTCAGATTTTGATAGATTAAAATTTGTCAATTGTTAGACTTTTTTAGGGCACGGGTTGGCCTACTTTTTAAAAAAATATTTTAGCTATTTTTTATTTTTAATAAATATTTTAAAGATTTAATCAAAATTTTATATTTTTCTATTCTTTTTAACAGTGTGTTAGGAAATATAAAAAATATTTTTCGGTCATTGGGCTAAATATACGGAGTTATTTTTTTTTTTAAATTCACCTAATTTGAAAAAAAAATCATTAAACACGAAAAATTATATTCAGCTAAAGAATAATAATCGTGTGGACTAGATAGTAGGGGTGTCCACGTTTCGAATTAAATGAATTTTGAGTAAAATCAAAGATCGAATAAAATTCTATGGTTCTTTTGAAAATTCAAAACTAATTCAATTCGTTCAAAACTTTAAATCAATCCAATCCGATCCTAAAAGAAAGGTTCGATTACGATTGAGAACCACGGTTTTTTAATGTAAATTTTGTACTACACGATTATCATCCTAACATAATTTATTCATTTCATATCCAGAAAACGAGCAACTAAATAATAAATCACTCATGACATAATATGATTAGAAAATCGTTTAAAGACTATATAAAATAACAATATAAGTTAACATTTTCAAAATTAAGACGTCCATATAGTTAAAAAAATGAAAGGTTGACTAAAGAGAGTATCAACAACACAAGCACTAGGCTCAAGGCAAATCCTGAGAATTTGGGGCCATAGGCGAGTTCTATAGAATGGGGTTACTATACATTTTTACGATAGTATAAATTTTTGTTAGAGACTTTATATATAGGTTATGCCGAAGTAATGATCGTATTTTTTTAAACAAATAATTTGGGGGCCCAAGGCGAGTGTCTTGCTCGCCATGCTCAGGGCTGCCCTCATAACAAACAAAATATTGTTCGATGCGGTTTGATTTAAAATCGGAACTGATACACAAATTCATAAACTGAACTGTCAAAACTATTTTTAAAATATTAAAAATAGAACCGAACCGAACTGAACCTACACTTCCAAAAACAAAACTAAACCCGTGAATTAGATCTATTTTTCACTTCCACCAGATTGTTTGGACAGGCTTAGCGTGTATAAGAGAAGTCTGAAAGAGAAGGAGCAGAGGATAAGCTTTGAAGTTGGTGACCTATTCCTTCTTTTCACCAGAGGTGGCAGGTTCTTCCAGTGTTCTCGTCCCTTGGTGCTTTCAATCACGTGCAAGCTTATATTCGGGTCGGATGGTCGGCCCGTAACAAGAAGGTCAAATACAACAAGCACCTAGTATAATGAGCAATTTCATTCACATAGTTTACGTTTAATCTAGAGAAAATATGAGAATCTTGTTACTAAGAACAAGATTTATAGGAAGAATATATTCCCCAAGTCACTACGCTTTCTAGGGTTTCTCATTGGTTAATCTTCATAATTTGAACAGTTAAGTTTGTAGAGCTTATTAATTATATGATTTATTCAAAAAATTAAGTTAATCGGATATCGATAACCACATGAATAAATACATAATTTTAACTATGGGAAAGTCAATTTACATATAAAACATAAAATTTGCGCCCCTTTCATGTAAACACACGATTAGATCACATTTGTCTTCTAGTTTATCTCAAAATAATACTTGCTATTCATTTATTTTACACCATATATGCTCAGATCATGTTGTTACTGACGTTCGATTAATTTGATTTTTGCATGGATCATCTGCTCAACAATACTTAAAAAATAAATCGAATAAATCCTAAAATGGAGATGAGATGGGCCCACTAGTAGGGTAATAAAGAGTTATAGTGCTTTGGGAGCATAATACTACCGACTCCAGTACAACAGTAGTGACCCCAAAGGCCCAAATCCTATTTTCGTTTTTGAATAACTAAATATTTGTCCACTTTCCAAAATCAACAAGCAAAATGTGGTAATTTTTTATTTGGTTCCTATGCTTTGGAAGTGATGATATCCACTTCTGACGTCTAGGTAGTTTTAAATTATTGCAATGTAATTTTTAAAAGTTAGAATTTTTAAAAGGAAGCATCTTTGACTACTTAAAAAGTTAAACTTTTTAAAAGGGATAAACAACTTGGAATGGAGAGAGTAACAAATTTCCGTGCGTCACTGATTTTGTCTAATTTCGTCCTGGTTTTATACTTTTCTAATACTCTTGACGAGAGGAGCTTGAAAATATAAAAAAATTCATTTAATTTAAAAAAAAACTATATTCATTTTTAGTCAGCAAATTAGAAAAATCTTTTTCTTTAGAGGATCAATTTTTTTTTTTCAAATTTGAAGAATTTTTTTTACATTTTTAGATTCATTTGATCAAGACAGAGCGAAAATTTATAAAATTTTAATCGAACGAAAAAAGTTTTCTAAAAATAATAATAATAAAAAATCTAAAAAAATGTTAGGCGAACCTGAGGTAAGTGGGTGACATGATCAAATCAAAGTACCACAAGTGCATGCAATTAATTTATGAAATGAGGAAATATTCATAATTAAGCTCTTAATATTTCCATGTCGGCAAGTGTTCTTCTTTCATTGTTTAAAACAATTTTGGGTCTTTTATCTTTATTTGTAGGCCTTTGGGGATTTTTTTTCTTTAATATATATTAGTCGTGGACATAATAATTAATAAATTAATAATAAATTTTATAAAGGCCTTCATAAAAAATTTGGGGTCTTTTAAATTTGGAGCCTAAAGTGATGGTTTTATTGATCTTTTGGTTAAGTCTCCACTAGTGTCTCATGCCGTGCCGTATCCCAAAAATAGTGGCCTAACTCATTACCGTGTCATGCTGATATTTTAACGTGTTGTGCCTGTGTCAATTCACTCGTTTAACAATTGTGTCAGTGGATGTGTGTCTTATGTATTTGCCGGTTGAGGATATATATGTTCAATGAACCCTAACAAGATATTTGGATCCCTCCCAAATAATGGAGCCCCCCCCCCCAAAAAAAAAAAAATAATGGAGCTAGATGGGGTCTACTCAATCTATATCTAACAATATTCTCAATGTTAAATGCATTTTACGACCATATCATAGTCACCACACCATCAATGCATCACCTACCCCCAAGAGTTTATTAAGTTTATTATTGTTATCCGTTTGGATGAATTTACAGGTATCTTAAAGTTTTCTTAATCAATGCCTTATGAAAACTTTATATCGCTAAGTTTTCTTAACCTAAGTGTACAAACCATTAATTGTACTTAGTAATTTTTAATGAAATGAGAGAACACTTTTCAAAATAAAAGTGGCTTAGGCATTTGGTTAAATAGACTATTATCATCTAATTTAAGTCTCATGAAAAACTCTAGGTTAACTCCAAAATAAACTTATCAAGTAATATAATTTATGGCATAAAAGATGCCACATCACTTGACCATATCCAACATATTCTAGTAGCATTACTTAAGAAAATGTGTGGAATGACAAATGTATCCCTCAATAGCATTTTGAAGGGCATTTTTGCTCTTTCTTATTTTAGGATTATTGTTTTGGAATCTTGAAAGTTGGGTCATTTAAAGATATTAGATTTTCGTATTTATAGGGGAAAAAAATGAAAAACTCTAAAATTATAGTAAGGTGTATTGAGAAAGGGATGTAGCAAGACGGATTTAGTTTGCATTTAGAAGCTACCAAAAAAGAAAAATTACCCCAATAACATCATCGTTATCATGCAAGCAGTCTGTATATTAGGCGAATTAGGTTATCGTTCAATACCCTAATTATAATCTTGTCTTTGAGCATCTATAGTAATACTCCCCAATTTTATTCCAAATTGTAATGAAATAGGGGTTTCCTTAATTTTAAGGAACCATTTTTTGACTTCTAACAATACTCTCTACTCTTTCTCGATTTTATTTAAATATTACTTTTCTTAATTTTTCTCTCTCATCCATTTCTCCATCATCACAAACCCAACTAAATCAAAACCAAAACAATCCTCCTATAGAACCCAGCCAAATAAAAAATTAAAATCCTTCTCAATGTGAATAAATTGTAAACGAATCCGGATCATTCCATCTACATCTCCAAGACTCCAACCAGTTCATGGAGTGTTAGTATTGTCGAAAAATTGCAGAGGTTCATAGAAGGACAACATAATATCAACCAATCTTCCTCTTTGATATACCTAGGACTATACTAGTATAAATGTAAAAGTAATTAGGGTAAATTATATCAGTGGTCCCTATATATTCATTTTGTATCACTTTGGTCCCTTCCGCACTTTAGGAACCATAGATATATTAGACTTTAGAGATCTTGTGGGGTTTAGAATTCTTAGGAAACCAAAGATGTCACTTGGATTTTTATTTTTTAAAAAATACATTTATGTAAAATACAGTTTAGATATATTAAACTAGAAAGAT
>BRYE01000007.1:3737500-3740000 GCA_030159115.1 Actinidia arguta var. hypoleuca
CCCCCTTTACAGGCTTAACATAAGACAGCCTCATAAGCTCCCTCAGCTTCTCCGGCGTCTGTGGCAACAAAATGCTCGCCGCCGCCTCCAGATCCGCCACCCGGAACAGCCCCTCCTCCATATCCCTCTCCTCCAAGCACACCCCCGCGCAGCACATCACCATCCTCTCAACCGCCGCCGGGAACTGCGCCGCCATGCTGTACCCCACGAACCCACCGTAGCTCACGCCCACCAAGCTCACCCTCGCCACCCCACGGGCGGCCATCAGCTCCATCAGGCATCGCGCCTGGAACGCCTCCGACCGCTCTCGCGCCGCCGTGATGGAGCGGCCGAAGAAGAGGAGGTCCGGCACGTAGAGGTTGTAGTGGGGGCGGAGGGGGCGGAGGACGTCGCCGTACTGCCACGTGGCATTGGCGCCGAAGCCGTGGATGAGGAGGAGCGTGGGCTTGGCCGGGTCGTGGAATTTCGGGACCCAGCAGTGCACGGAAGTCGTGCCGCCGCCGAGGACGGTGGTGGCGGAGCGGAGCCCGGCGAAGGCGAAGAGGTGGCGGTAGAGCCAGTCTTTTGACGCGGTAAAACTAAAGCGTTTTACTGTTCTCATAATTTTAATGTGATTGTGTTTTCTCTTCAATGGTTTGCAGATATAAAATTCAACCTGGAAAAGAATTGGATTCTCCAAAGAATAAATACGATTTCATTTTGTTTACCCTTTTCGTGCGATGGTTTGAATTTTGGAAAGTGGTTAAAAAAAACTGGGTGTATATTTAGATCACATTCTATCCTTTTGTTCAAAAATTGATTTTGAGCCAAGCATAAGATAAAAGCCCAGAAGAATAGGATCTCTCTTTTTGTTGATTTCCTATTTTCAACAGGAGTGAGAAGGTGAAATACCCCAACCCTAGAAAAGAATTAAAGTTAGAAAAAGATGATTATGAAAAGAATTAATACTATAGGATAAGCCTTTATTATTGTTTTTTTATGTGTTAGGAAAATGAGATACAAATTAATAAATTTTATAAAATTTTCGTACTTATATTGATGGATGTGCCCGATAGTAATAAAGTTTTGGTACTTGAAATGAGATTCGCAAGAACAATGTGATAATAACAACTCGTGTGACTATAAAAATTTGTAAGAATTATTAATTTTTATAGCATTGTCGTATGAGTTATTAGATTGAGAGTGGATGGAATGAAGAGCAGTCCAAAAAGGGTAGCAAAATAGGAGCCAATTTGAAATTACTTAGAAATTAAAATGTGAATGTGCCACATTACTTTCTTTTTTTAAAAAAAAATCTACAATGTTTGGGGAGTTATTTTGCAAAGTTGAGAAATATTTTGAGATATCTAAAATAAAAAGTGAACAAATAAATTAAAATGAAGTATAATTTTTTGAACACTCTAGGTGGAATGAGTCGTGACAATGCACTCATGTCTAAGTGACACCTTGTATACAAAGAGTTCGGATCTTCTTAAATAGGGGTCATGGTGAAGTGATCCTAAAGTATAAAAAATAATGTCGTTTTAGTTTTAACATAAAACGACGTCATTTTAGTTTTAACATAAAACGACGTCATTTTAGTTCTGAAATGTATAAAATAACATCGTTTTGTACACTTTAAGACCACTTCACCATAACCCATTGACCCTACTTCAGAGGATCCGAATCCGAATATAAGTTTCCTATTCCTAGGTACTCTTTTGCCTCCATGCTAATTTCAAGTTGACAAATCATCACAACATAGGAGATACCAATTCAGTGAACTGCTGTTTTAGAAACCTTTTATCAACTTACCTTGTAGTGAAAGTCAAAATTTATTACAACGACACCACATCATTAGTGACATATCACCATCCAATAATAATCCTCCACAAGGGATGGACAACATAACACTCCAGACGTCCACAATTCACGTCTCATACAAAAACTAAGGTAACAGCGCATGCAACCATTTCATTGCAATCACCAACATCCATTAATTTCTACAAGGTCACCGTTGTACCACAAAATTCCCAACAGAGAGAGTGCACAAAAGAGGGGGGCAATGGATAAATAAAACTCTAAAAATTAAATGCAGCGGCCCTCGAACAGGGCCTACTGATCACTTGTCTCCTTTTTCTCCGTTTCGTTCATGTATAATTAAACAGGGCTATCTCACAGAAGTTTTATTTCAAATTCTGCGTCGAAATTCAGGGACCGTAAAACAGGGGTCTCTCACTATTTTCCTTCAAATGCCGCATTGAACAGTTCAGATCTTGTGTGTGTGTGTGTTGGGTTTCAATTTATCAGTTGTCTCAGCCTCTTTTCGGCTAGACTGGCAACCTTATTCTGTGGTTCTAGAACAAGAGCATGCTTGAAATCTGCATATGCCAAGAAGGACATGGTGTGAGGTTAATCAATAAAAGAAACAAAATAACAGTGATACCAAAAACAAACCAAAGCAAAACAAAAATGTATTGGGTAACAAAGACAATCAACCTGGTACAGGAGATTACATTTG
>BRYE01000007.1:3807500-3810000 GCA_030159115.1 Actinidia arguta var. hypoleuca
TCCATAACAATGGCTGACTAAGCATCGGAGTGCGTTCCTGAGCAACTGCCAGCCCAGCGACACGAACCGTGTTCTCGAGTTCAGAACTGACATTGCCATGGGGGTCATCTTTCCATCTTCAACATGCCGAGTGTCTAATTTTTTTCCCTTGCAAAACCTAATCGTAATCCTATTCTTTTATATCAAGGTAAAAAATTGAAAATAATTAAAAAACCGTCATAGATATTTTTGTAATTTCATATGTAATTATTGAGTACGGTTCGTGTGGAACCGCTTAACCCAGATCCTGTTCCATTTAGATCAACATGAGATATTTTTGTTTTCTTTTCCCTCTGTATATACTTCCATAAATCCAGGATCCCAACTCACCTCATGTTATGAATGGTTTCAAATATGTTGAATAACAATACGGAATAATAATAAAGCATTCAAATAACAAGCATCTACAAAGATGTTATAAGGTCATGAAGCAGCTGTGTTCGGGTCAGCAATGTCCTGACTTGATAGTTGTAACACAAGTTTAGCTACGGATATCGCGTTAAAACATAGGCATTTAAGCTTTTTGCAATATGCTTAAACAGCACAGAATTCAGCCCATCATTCACTTTTGGCAAAAGAAAAACCCTCACCATGGATCAAGTCATTCATTATGGAAAAGATTGCGTGCAGTCATTTGAACCCCTTTGGAAATGGTTACAAACTTGCAATAGTTTAGATTTCAGAAACAGAAAAAGAAAGGAAGAAAAAAAAAAATATGTATAAGATATACCAGAATGTTCCCACTGATAATATTTTCTCTCTTTTGACAAGTAAGAAAGGCACTGCTCACAATATTACAACGAAAGGGATAATAACACTCACAAGAGTCGTCGTATTACCTACTTGTAGAACGGGAATCTCTTCCCCCAAGTGTCTGAATTATAGCTTCAAGTAGTTTAATTTCTTTGTCTCGCTTAGAAATCTCATCTTGCTTTGCCCGCAACTCTTCCATGTGTAGTTCAAATACCTCTGCATCAGATAATTAATTACATAAGAGTAAAAAAAAAATTGTGTGTCGGGTATAATGGACGAAACCCTATTTGATTGCCGACTATTATGCATGGGTACATTGGTATGGCAAATTCTAGAAAAAGTAGGGTATGGATATAGCTCGAGTACATCCCTAAAATATGTTGTTGTTGTTTTATAATTTCGAGTAATAAAATACATGTAACAATTAAAAAATCGAATGTAATTAATGACTTAGTTAATTAAGAATCAAAGCTACAAACAATAGTTTAATGCAAAAGACAGGTACAACCTTTAGTTTAATATCATTGCACTAAAAAACCTATATACCAAATGTTACTATTATAAGCATTAAGCTAGAGAAAAAAATCCTTCCATCTCTATATTAAAATGAATTACTACTTGGGATATGGTATGGCTTATGTGTATACTGGGTACCTCAAGGGTACAATAATAACTAAGAAAAAAAAATTGTCCAAGTTTTGGCGTATCCGGTACGCATACAGAAGTGCCATACAAAATACTGGTGTCCAGTGACATGTTTTTTGAAGTACCGATGCTTCATAGATTGCCTAGTATTTCAAGGAAGATATGGCTCTAAACTCTAATCACTGATGAGGGCAGGAAAGGGTAAATTAACCTAGCCCAACTAATATGTGAAATGTGCATTGGTTGATAGGCAAAAAGAGTCTTGAGGTATTGAAAAATGTGAAATGTACATTGGAGTTCTAACTTTTTTGACTTCATGTGTGTTTTATCCACTGTCCAATGGGCGGTAGTTAGCAGGACCAATAACTAAATAAGGATTAAGGTTCTTCCAAGCTAACCATAACCCCAGAACTAGAGTTCAAGATTCTTCCACTAAAGAGCAAGTTGTTCAATAACAAGCACAAAACTTTTAGCGATGGTCTTCTTGTATCATAGGCAAGGATTCCCTCTTTTTTGTTCTTCTTGATCTTCTCTTTTTATTCTTGCTCTTCTTTGTTATTGAAGTATTTACTCTCAATTTAGGCCAGTTAATTATGCCACCCCCACCAGACACCCATAACTATATATGACCTTCACGCTTGAACAATCCATAGATGCTAAAAGGATTACTTGAAGATTAATCATAGATAACTATTTATCTGTTCAACAAATATAAAACTGTAAAGCATGCATACCAATTTCATTTTGAACAGAACTACTCGAAATCTAGACTAATTTTTGTTTTCATCGCATCTGGATTAAACTGCATAATTGCAATTGCTCTGCGAGGGTAACTCAGTAGTACTTGATCCGAAAAAGGAAACTTAATAGTACAATGTCCACTGGTTGTGAGACTCAGATGAAACAAGTACATGCCACACTTGTTGATCTAGGACTTCTAAGTGTAGACTGAGAATTTGTAAGATCATTCTGCCAGGATAGTAAATTCAAGATCAAATGAACGCAAGTAGTTTGCTAAAATTATGTCTGTTTGTGCACCAGATTAAGTTCTGTATTTTAGGGA
>BRYE01000007.1:3877500-3880000 GCA_030159115.1 Actinidia arguta var. hypoleuca
TTGTTTGATTATAGTTTTATAATTTCTTTTTATTTTTTTTCAGACAAGCGAGATAGATTCGTAAATGAAAAAAAAAATTTAAGATTTTTTTAAAAACAAATCATTAAGGATCAAAAAAATTACCTTATTTTCGACTGAAAATGAAATTTCTCGTTTTTAGTAACCTTGCTCCATTTTGGGATAAGCAATTTTTTTTTTGTCTTTGATCAAAGTTCTTTTAAATTAGATCACAGGAGTAATTGAATTAAATTAGTAAAATTTTTAATTAAATAATAATTGAAATTATCAAAAATAAAAAAAAATCACACATTTAAAATAGTCCTTCAAACAGGACTTTGTCCAGTAGTTTTTGTGTTTTTTGGGTGGTAAATGGTGGCCCTGAAGTTTTTTTGTGATAGGTGGCATTGACAGCAAGCGGACAGGCGGGCTTTCACATTAAGTGTGTTATGAACATTATAGAACTCAGTCCAAAGATTCTTCAGTTCACACTTCACACATGAAACTTCTCTCTCTCTCTCTCTCTCTCTCTCTCTCTCTCATAAGGAACTTGGCCCCCATGGCGTGCGGCTTGTCCACCCTGAAGCACTTAAGACACCCTAAAAGTGAAGGGTCCCACTAATTACAGGATGAAATGACCCCATTCGAATTCATCCTCAGACTTGCCAGGTTGTTTTGTTTGTTTTTTCCTTCTTCTATTGAGAAGTTTCATGTGCCTGGAGGTGATGGTGGTGGGGCTCGGGAGTGATGGTGGCCGGGAGTATTGAGAAATATTATCGTAGACACGTAAAATTTGGCCAATTAAAAATTGTCAAATATTTTTAAAGTCATAGATTTTGACTAATTAAACATTGTCATGTGTTAAAGTTTCAAGACAACAAATAAAATGTTAATAATACAGAACGACAAGTTTTAAGCCAATCAAAGTGCGTTACTTGTCCAAATTAAATAAGAAATAATTATCATTAATTATTATCTTTTAAAATTGATTAATATCTTTTAAAATTAAATAAAAGATAATTATCATCAATAAATTCAAACTTATCAAAACTCACCGCCCTTGACTATAAACAAAAGTAACAAGTAAGATTTCTGCTTATAACAAGCAAAAAAGAGAGAGAGTTCTGCAGATCAAACATCAAAATCTTGAAGAACTTTCTCCTTCAATCATCGTTTTCGCATAAGTTGGAGATAAGTTGGAGAAGTCAACGTTTTAGAAGAGAATAATTTCAGAGGTTATAATCCGCTCATTTAAAAGTAATAAAAATTAATTTTTTATTCCGATTTTCTACCTTATGATTGAGAATTGTATTAAAAAATATTTAATGATCATAATACAAATACTAATGTTTAATTGTTGATATCTAACTTATTTTTTTGTATTGGTATGTGCTGTGAGAGGGAAATGGATAAGTTGGTCATAGCAAGAGACTATTGATATGTGACTTAGTGTTGGAGTCCGGAGGAAACCAAACGTAAACCATATCCGGAACCGGAAGCATTATGTTCCTTAAGGGTATTTGGAAAATAAAAGGTTTGACAGGATTCGACTATTAATTGATTTGCTCGTGAATTTTGAATTTATATAAATTCAATGAATGAGTCATAACTATAAATCACCCTTATTTGTATGTTATTAAATGACAAATAAATTTTTAAGTATAAATTTTATTATCGGCGTCTATAATTTGATTAAGTTTTACTTAGATTTCTATAGTTTTAATTTAAACAATTAGAACACCGTAGTTTCAATTTAATTCCAATATATTCTCTTGTTAATGCCTATTAACAATTTGGACATAAATAAAATACCTAAAAAATCGCATGGTAATTTTTCGGGAGCAAAGCCAAACTTTGATAAAATAATAGGGGCCGATAATAGTAAAGCTATTGTCTAGATAATTTGGTTCACTCAAAGGTTGTGTTTGGATGAGTAATTTGGTGAAAAAAAATAAAATACAAATAAAAAGTTAAACAATCCAAGGAATTGATAAAAAAATAAAAAAAATAATA
Source organism: Actinidia arguta var. hypoleuca (assembly GCA_030159115.1). Classification (NCBI taxonomy): domain Eukaryota; kingdom Viridiplantae; phylum Streptophyta; class Magnoliopsida; order Ericales; family Actinidiaceae; genus Actinidia; species Actinidia arguta. The sequence goes on from BRYE01000007.1 coordinate 3,879,511, forward strand.
AAAAAAAGTTAAACTACTATTTCAACACGGTCTATGATTCAAGATGCATGTTTGGCAAAGTTTATAAATAACAAATTATATTTTTTTCTGCCTTGAAAAAAATTATGTCAAAGTATTTAATACAATTTCTGTTTATGAGTTAAAAATAATTTACACAAGTTAAAAATAGTTGATTTTTAAAAATTCTATTTTAAAAATTTTCAACTTCTATTTTAAAATAAATAATTTTAATACAAATTCAGTTATATCCAACACGTCTAAATGATTTTGCTTTTTTAGTAATTTTTTGTATATAAAATATTAAAATTTTCAATTACAGTAGTTTTAATTTTTGAAAAGAACTGAGTTTGAATTTACAAAAAGTTTCGGGAGTGGTAATTTTCTAAATTTCGAAGTGTTTCTCTCCTGGTAACACGTGTACATAGCGAAACCACGCCCTCTCTTCCCTCCCCCAACCCCGATAAATACACCCCCACTACCTCCCTCTTTC
>BRYE01000007.1:3975000-3977500 GCA_030159115.1 Actinidia arguta var. hypoleuca
AATAAAAAGACATTATAAAATTTAACTTTGAAAATTCTTAAAAATTTCGACAGAGTCTGTTCTCTAAACTTAATCTAGACAACCTGATGGTACACATGTCTCAAATCAACCTGATAAGCCCCAACAAAAACAACAAAAACAATAACAATATACAATAAGACCACTAACGGACACACGGTACAACAATGTCACTACCAGACTCAATATACATCAACTAAACCTACTATATAACATATAAATTTGCATAATTAATTAAATCTAGTGAATAATATGTGTCAATTTATATTTTATTTTACAATATAACAAGAGAAAAGTAAATTCAACATCCTCTGGAACTATCTCCACGTTCTCCGTTTGAACTTTCACCTAAAATGGTTCTCAACAACATGAATAAGCATAAAGTTTATATAAAAATTTAACAAGAATTATAAGATTGTAATAACTTTTTAGCAATTCTACAACATCACACACATATCCAATTTCACACACATACGGTTAAGAATTGGGTTTGAGAGAGAGAATCACACACAAGCATACAGCTGCACAACACTATAGCAATAAACATAACTCTCAAAGTCTAACGATATGAGAAACACAAGCCCTAACTTAGAGGTCTAAGAATATCATAACTGATACACCCTTCGATTTGCAACTAAGAGAGAGAACCAATTTTTGGTCACTGTACACATGTACCATTCGACCAATCCATTCATGCTCGCGGGTCAATATCCTCTTCTACTCCTTTATGTAGGCTTGTTACCTCGATCGCATCAGAAATTAACAATAGGGCATTGAAGATCCTCCGCTACCCCTCTCCAAGACATGTACCATACTACTCCCGGATATTGTACATCCTCCTCTACTCCTTTATGTAGGCTTGTTACCTCGATCACATCAGAAATTAACTCTTGGGCATTGTAGATCCTCCACTACCCCTCTCTAAGGCATGTACCATACTACTCATGGGTATTGTACATCCTCTATTATCCCTCTCTAAGGCATGTACCACACCATCCAATTCTTCAAGTTTTAGCCGGTCAACATTCTCTCTTACCCCTTACTAGGTATGTTACCTCAATAATGCATCCTAACTCTAGGTTGACGGCCTCACATTCACCCCTTTTCTAACGTATGTCCAACCTACCCCCCACCCCCCCACCCACACACAACCCTAGGTAGGCACACTCTTCACCTACTAAGTCAATGCATCAACACCCAATCACAACACAACTTCCAAATAAACTAAACACATGGATGCCACACACACACTGACCATAACCGCACACATACAGACCTTAGGGATGCACTCTCATCATCTAAGTCAACACATCAACCAACAGTGTACCTGAATCACTAAATCGCAATAAAGTCCTAAACTTTTAAATACTCTCAAAAGTATGCAAATCAAACCGTATAACACATATCCAAACCAAAAATCCAAACAATGATCATTTCACAAGTTAAATAGCGTTTAAACATGGTTTCAAATCATTTCAAGTGTATCCAATAATTATACAATATCAACAACTAACTAATTTAACCAACTTGGCAAATCAACTAACCAATTTAGCCCACTTAGCTAACAATTAATTAATTCTATAACTAATTAATAAAGCTCACACAACCGACAATTAAGTAAACATGTAATTTCACATTTTAACTGTTTTAGCCCGCACGGCTAATCACAATGTTCTAAAAATCGTTAAGTGGTAAGTGGGCTGCTGGGAGAGCCTAGCGCTTAGGCTCTAAGGCATTTTTTTATTTATTTATTTAGATAATTAATATTTATTAAAAATAACAATAAATGACCAAATATCAAATATCAATAAAGAAATAACATCAAAATAGTAGAGTTAAAATGTTCAATGTTGAATAATACTAAGAAGAAGATAGAAATGACAATTTAGGTTTAAACAATATATAAAAATTAAAATTAGATCTCTAATTCTTCTTCTCCAAATGTTCAATATTGAATTATTTCTAGTTATTTTTTTTTTCTTTTTAAAACTAAAATGATTATATTCTAGACAAAAATTTGTTATTTACTAATGTCATTTAATTACGTTCAGTTAATAGAAAGATTTTTTTGAAATATAACTTTAAATCTCAAGGGATGCCACTTAATTCCACCTAGATGACGCGTAATTCCGTCTAGGTGCCGCTTAATTAAGATTGCCGTTTAATGCACCGATTAGCAACTAATCGAGATGGGAGACTCCCACTTAGCGCCTAGGCCGCTTTTTAGAACACTGGCTAATCATCAACCACGTAAACATATCAAGATACAAAATTATTCTACAATTAACCAATTTAGCTCACTCGGCTATCCGTTAATTATTTTAACAATTAATCAATTAAGCTCACACGGCTAATAATTAAACCACTAATTATGAAATCGGTAATTAAAGGCCCACCCGACCAATCAACCATCACATAAGCATGAAATCACATAAAAGGTCTACCTGACCAACATTTATGCCCAGTTTGGGTTATGAGTTTT
>BRYE01000007.1:4022500-4025000 GCA_030159115.1 Actinidia arguta var. hypoleuca
GGGGGAGTCATACAATAGGGCGCCATGGCCGAAATCTTAGCACCCACCTCCAACTCAATGGAGCAATCCACCTCCTCCTTGGATGGAAGTCTCTTTGGCAACTACAGGGGCATGATATCTTTATAGTCTTCAAGCACTTCGACCACCTCTCTTGGTATGACATCCATGGTGCTAGAAGATTCCTCATTAAGCTTCAAGGGAGTAAGGGATGTTGGCTCATTCTTCTTAGAGAGTTGCGTGGAGGACAAAGCCTTGTCCTTCAATGTTGCTTCCCTCGCAAGTGGTACCATGCATGCGCTTCCTTCACTCATGATGCACATGGTCTCAGTGAAGGAGATGGGCCCGCACCCCATCCAAGAACTCTATCCCCAACACGATGGGGTAGTCATCCATTGGTACGACCGTGAAGTCCACTTGGCCACACAAATCCCCGATGTGTAGCCGTACGTCCCGAGCAACTCCGTAGATAGGTCGTGCCTCTGTGTTGATGGCCTTTAGCCACCCTTGCTCTTTCTTGAATTGGAGACCTAGTCTCTTGGCCTCTTTGACTTCAATAAAATTTTGAGAAGCACCGGTATCAACTAATGCACGAGTGTTGAAACTGAGTTCCTTGGTTTCTACATACATGCGCCCCTTTTTTGCCTCCTTGGTTAGGTCCACCTTGGCCTTGATTGTGTTAAGCAACCACAATGATCCCACCTTTGTTTCCTTTTGGTGGGGCTCTTCTTCGTCATCTCGGATAAGGGCCGATAGCTTTGCTTGTTTTGGGCAATCCCTAGCAAAGTAATTTCTTTCACATAGGAAGCATGCGAGCTTGGGCTTATCACCACTCCTCTTGTGTTTGTTGAACTTTCCATGGCTTAAAGAGGATGTCTTATGTTCTCTCTTATTGTCTTCCCCACCTTTGCCTTGATTGGAATTTTGAAACCTGAGCTTAGGAAAGGAGGACTCACCTTCCTTGAAGTCTGTCAAGGACTCCACAATGGAGATGGCCGTTGATAGATCTTGCGGTCCTCGTCGTTGCACTTCAAGCTTGGCCCAAGGTTGTAGTCCATCGATGAAAGTGTAGAAAGACTCCTTCTCAATCATATCAAGGATCTCTAGCATAAGTTCGGAGAACTCTTTCACATAATCTCGAATGGTGCCATTGTGAAAAAGACGCCATAGTCTTGCCCTAGCTTCATGCTATGAATTTTCTGGGTAGAATTGCCTCTTGATTTCTCTTTTGAAATCACCCCATGTGGCTATGGTGCAAGTCCCACGCTCTATGTTGGCGTGACGCTTCTTCCACCATAGCGTGGCCGCATCTGAGAGAAAGAGAGGGGCTGTCTTGATTTTGCTATCTTCTTCTCTTATATTGATGGCCTCAAAATATTGTTCCAAGCTCCATAGAAAACTGTTCAACTCTCTAGCATTCCTTGACCCATTGTAACTCTGAAGCCTAGGGATGTCAACTTTAGGAGAAGGAGAGGAAGAAATTGTACCTTATGTAATAGCCATCTTGCACAAGGACCAATCGCCCTTTACTTCCTTAATCTTTAATGGCAACAATTTCGGCTTCGAGCGAGTCTTTAAGCACATCAAGTTGCGCCTTCCATGATTTGGCCAATGAGTTGAGGGCCCCTTGTATCTCCCCATGGAACTCTTCATGGCCTCCCTCGAGTCCATCGATACGTTGGTCTATTTCCTCAACCTTATCCCGTTTATCGGCCATAGCAAGCTCCACCCTTTGAACCTTGCCTCCGAGGAAGACATGATGTTCGCCGACTTGCCCTTCTTTCCCTTGTCGGTTGGAGAAAATGTGTCCCTCTCATGAACGCCTACATGCTTAGTGACATTCGAACTTGTTGCTGCCATTGCTTAGCCTTCTCGAACTTTTACTCTGATACCAACTGTCATGGGCTTAATTCTTAGACACCTTTGGCACTTAAAGATACTAAGTAAGCCTAAGAACAACCGAAAGAAAAGCTAAGAGAGTAAGTGAGCAACAAAGAGAGCACAATTGAGAGCTTGGAGAATATTTTTATTGTATTCACACTTGATTGCTTGAGTGAGTCATTACAAATGAGAGTTATCCCTTATTTATAGTTGTCTATCTCTCTCTAGAATGTTCTATACAAGTATTTCTAGAAGGATCTCTAGAAGGATCTACAAAGATCTAAGATACTTATGTACAATGCTTCTTAAGAAAGCCTCCCCCATGTTCTAGAATCTTCCACACACATCCCATATTTACACTTATGAGAAAAGTTCTAGAACCCACTTCAAAGTTTCTATTTGATGAAAAGCCAATGAATGGCCTAGAATATTCTAGATTTGGGTAATTTGACACACCCATAGGCTGAATTTTTGGATCATTTTGGAGGGCTTGTAACAATAGGAAATCCAAAAAGAGAGAGCGAAGAGTTCACTTGCTATTTCGGTGAGACCATAGGAGTTAGATGCAGTGTACACTTCACACGACAACGCATTCAATGAAGTGCGCACATCACACGGCTAA
>BRYE01000007.1:4042500-4045000 GCA_030159115.1 Actinidia arguta var. hypoleuca
AATCCTGATTAGTTAGAGTTAACCGAGATTAATTAAGCCTAATTAGATCATTAAGTGACTTGGTTGAAGCATACACCTTAATAGGTGTCCATTCCTAGTTCAACCCTAAGTAAACTTGTCACCTTTGAGAGACAAGTGTCTCTCTCATAGAAATTCAGAAATTAAAATGAAAATAGGAGAGATAAAGGCAGCTGTGAGCTGCTTGTTTAGTAGTTGAGTTGCTACTTGCTAGTTTAGTGAGAGAGGAGAGAAAGTGAAGGAAATTCAAGGAAACAAGGGAAAATCAAGGGAAAACACCTAGAACTTCAAGTTAATGTATATCTCTCTTCTTCTAACCTATTCCCTGCTCTTTACTATGACAATAATAAGATTAAATGAATCTAGGTAGATTATTTGGAGTTCTTTTGGACTGTTTTTATGTTTGAGTTAGATTGTTGATAACCTAAATGTATTATTTATCTCCTATGACTTTTAAACATTTCTTGGATGTTTTTAACCCCTTAGACCATTTGGTGATTGGTTTCAATTAGTTCAGACTTTAGAAGAATTTTTGGAACAATAATATTGCTTAAACCAGTGCTGGGAGCTTACACAGTCTCTACTTTTCTGACCATAACTCTTTCAATTCTTGGAATTTTCAATTGAGACTAAAATCATTAGAAAGTAGACTTTCATACCTTTAAAATGACTAGTCATGAACTGAAATATGAGTTCGGACAATGAAGTTATGCTTGTTTGAAATTAGTGGACAGAATCTGCGTCTTAAACAATCTACTCGTGAAATTACTTTTTGTCACACTAGTTTAGGTCCTAGTCACTTGTTTTGAGCCTAAATGAATTGAAGTGGTAGACAAATGGTTCTAATGTGTATTGACACCATTTGGACTCACTTAAAGATGTTTTGAAACATCATTTAGAGTAATTTATCATGTTGGTACGATGTATGATTCAAATGAGTGTTAATTGTTGTGTAGGCACATTAATTAGAAAGATTTTGATCTAGCAAGGATATGAGGTGAGTGATGTCATACCTTGGTTATATTTGTGCAAAGCTCCTTGGAAATACTTATCCTATAGTTGCTATTTTGTATCAAATCTTGTGTTTTTATGTCATGGATGTCTTTTTGATAAAAATTACGTGTTCTGAATCTATTAGTGTCATCCTCGGTTAGTTCTAGCTACTAGAGGACAGTCAGCATGCTAGTAGCCTACGTGTAAGATGTCTCGTCCTTGCCATTATGGCTTATACGTTTGGATGCCAGTAGTCGACTCGGTTATCCCTCTGTTTAGGTCCGTTGGATTGGCATCATATTTGATATTGGTTATTTGAAATACTCCTAAAATGTATATGTGTTTCAGCTTTTAATTTAAAGCTCTCTGATGTGATATGATATATGTATATGGTTCTGTTATAAGCATTTGGAAATTTTACGAGTTGGATATCCATGAAATGTGTGTAACCTTAATATTACATTAACTCACAAAGCTTTTAGCTTATGCTTTCATTCTTACATGTTTTCAGGTGATGAAGCTTGAGATGGGGCCAAGTTTTCCTATATGTACATAGTGTATGAAAGCTTTGCATAGTTTAGATGCCTAGATGTTTTGGAAGCTTGAATCTTTGTGTATAAATAAAGTTGTGTGTGTCTTGAGTACTACTTTGGACTTGTATCATAAGACAGATATGGTGTTGTCTTTTGATCTTGTAAAAAGTCCAGCCGTGTAATGATGGTGTTGTAGGGTTTATTTCATATGACTTGCGCACTTTGCTCTGATGAGACTGATGAGTTTATGCTTCCACCATATTTACAGTTTATCTCCCCAACATAGATTTTAATGCTGGTAGCTTATAACTACTGTCCAGTCACGATCTTATCACAACTGGGGATGGGTAGGGGGTCGTGTCACAGGTGGTGGAGATGCAAAAATAGTTATATAAGAAGTGAGAAGTGGCAGAGGAGTCCAAGTGGCGGCTTTGAATGGATCTCTTACAGATCGAGTTTCCAACATTGAGAGAGAGAGAGGCAAAAGCAACAGGTGTCCGAAGGAACTCTGTTGTGTTTGGATAGGTGGTATCCTGCTACGAGTTGTTATAGGAACTAAGCCAGAACTAAAGGTGGTCTGCTTCTGTGGGCATAAAGGCTTTGCTGTGGTATGAAAGGTTTTTTGATCCATTGTGAGTTGCTGCGGCAAGTTTTTGGAAGTCTATGTCGTCACTGTTTGCTGGAGTAGTTTGCACTTGACTAGTAAGACTTAAAGAATGGATGGCAGTGATATTCTGGGAAAGGTGACCATCATTGTGGGTTGTAGAGGTTCTCCCACAACAACAAAGGTTTGACCCTGGGGAAGGGGGAGTGAGTGTGGGGCTGCGTTACCATGAAGATTGACTGCTCAACAGGAATACGAAGAGTGGACGGGATGCATGGAAGAAGCACGAGTGAGAACTCTTCCCAGACAGCTGAAAGGGGAGATTTATGACACATGGCAACTGTTCGATTGC
>BRYE01000007.1:4052500-4055000 GCA_030159115.1 Actinidia arguta var. hypoleuca
ATGTGAATCAGGTATGCCCCATGAATTGTGTAAATACTGATGTGAATCAAGGTTGGTGAGAGTGTGCTTTCTTTGGAGTGCTTATGTGTGACTCAGAGTGTAGGTAAAAGATTGAGCTGGGTAATGATGTGAGGTTGAGGTGAGGGATGACTGGCTGGCTGAATTTTTGAGGTAAAAGATGAGTGAGGGAGCTATGTGAGGTGTAGGTTGGGTGGTGGTGGATATGCCTCAGGTATGCCCCTTGTATTTTGTAATCTTATGTAAAATGATGTCCAAGGTTTGTCCTAAGGTGAAATGCGTAGGCCTTGTTTGGATCAGATTATGTGGATGTAATGTTTTGTTGCTGATTGGATGGAGTATTCTGTTTGTTTAGTCTGTGATTCCAGTTGTACATGGCTGCATACAGTTGGTCTTCTTGAAATGTGAATGTTTGGACTGGCTAGCTTGTTACTAGTTGAACTTTGATTCCCATGGGGGAGAAGACTGTGATGACCCTTGACAACAAGGCTGCTCGGAATTTGTCTCCTCCTGTTTGCTGGGCAGATTGTAGGATTTAAAGATACGGATTGGTGCAATTTATAGCTGGCAGCAAAATTCATGATGTCATTGCTCTATCGAGATTCGAGAGTGTCCAAATGTGGCTGGGTTTGTGTGATAGTGGTTCTACCTAGGGAGCTAATGGGGCTTCCTTTGTTTCTTAGTTTTTATCTATTTGGGTTTTGTACAGTTTGTGGGTTTTAGTAGTTTGCTCTGTAGTTTGTTTTTGTTTTAGCTTGTTTTGAGTTGTCTAGTTTGCTTTTAGTTCTTTTGTTGTTTCTCCCGGGGCATGCCCCTGGTAGAGTGTAACCTTTTCTGGCATTTTTTCTTCTATTATAAATGCTTAATTACCCAAAACAATATTTTTATCAATTTAAGAAGTGATTGGTTTGTGTGTCCATTAGTTTCTATCGTTTATAGGTTTGCTATGAATTGAAGAGTTAATTACCTTATAAGTGATGAGTTATGAATTGAGTACATGAGTTTATGAGTTCACAAGTATTCAGTGACAAGTGTGACATGATTTTTGTGATAAATTTATATCAGTATAAGGAAGATCATTCATCGTTGGCTACCACTGTGATGAACCACTAAGTGCATATGTATATAAAGATTATTCCTTTGGTTTTGTCAAATAGTATCTTTGTTTATATTGAATACTTCTTGTTTGCTATATTTCAATGCATTGCAAATTAGGGTCTAAAAGGGAATATTCTCCATGTTATATTTTTTGTTTTTGTTGCACAAGGTTCGGCCTCCACCACGATGAAATCCTGGCTCTGTCCCTGCTCATGGAATTAGGGGATACACAAGGATATGCTATGTACAAGACCTTAAAACACAAAGCCTTTGACAAAACACAACAGTTCACTTAGTAACAAGGATAGCAAAATAACGCAATAAAATCAACAAAATCACCATCTTACACATACATAATCTATAACATCAATACAGGTGGTGCCGAGTTAAGTCTACTACAATAAAGACAATGGTTGGATAATAAAGCTATTAAGTAACTTGCAAAGGGACATGTATGGAGTAAAATACAATAAATAAAAACTAAATCTTTAATAAACACTTCATGGATCCAAGTTGCATGATGGGATGCAAAGTTATATCTTACCATTTAATGTCAATGCAAGAGCACAAGAGAAGTTTAGGAATCAAGATTTGGTGAAGTTGAATGGAAAAAGGCACGGGCAAACATGCAAGACTCGGTGTATAAAAAACATGTACATACAGACAACGTAAAACCCAAAGCAAGATAATCAATTCCATAGAGAAGTTTGGAAATTGAATAGCAAGCAAAATACATGAATGCTGCCTAATCAACATGACCTGGCTGGTACCAAGTTATACGGTGATACATCTTGCGATACAATGATAAATTGGGTGATGGACCAACCTACACCATTCTAATTTTGCACTAAGACTCAATATCAAAATAGTGCCTAGAGAATCCAATTTGATATAGTAGCTAAGTTCTGGAAACAAGAGTTGGACCCCACAAGACCACATGAGACTGGTTTTGTTTTGAGTGATTACAAGTATGGAAGGGCTATAAGGGGTGAGGGGTGTGGATGTTGGAGGGGTTGTGGGAATGGGCTTTCAAGAGAGAAAGATAACTTAAATCCTATTGCAAACTTTCAAAAGAGCTAAAAGAAAGGGAGGGAAAACGTTCATCATTACATTTCCAACAAACAACTCCAAACACCTCATTTTATGGCTGTGAATTCCATTCAATGTTCAATTGGGAGATCCATAAAGATAAATTATGAAAGAACTCATCAGAAGACCCCATTATAACTGCATAAGGAGTGGGAAAAGAAACCTGGATCTGTGTTGAAATTGTCCCAGAGCACCGTGTGAGCAGCTTAAATCAAAAGGGGCAAAAATAAAAAGAAGAAGAAAAACCTTTCACATATTGGACTTGGTGGAAGAACAGCAAACTTCTCTAATCACA
>BRYE01000007.1:4082500-4085000 GCA_030159115.1 Actinidia arguta var. hypoleuca
TCTTTTTGAATTGTGCTAATGATATCTCCATAAGTTAACCTATCGTATTCTATTTGACCTGTAGTTTGACTAAGGACATCTCTAATCTTATGTGCAAAAAGACTAGGTAATCCATTAATAAATTTTTCTTTCCAGAAAGGGGCGGTGCAATCATCCCTTACCATGACTCTAGATGTGAAGACATCTTTATACCATCTAAAATCACTAAGTGTTGGGCAACTTAGGTTACTGAGTTGATCATGGATCCTAGAGTGAATATCACTAGGTGTTCCAATAAAATGTTTAATAATTGTATATATTAATGTGTTAATTCCATCAGGTATTCCTGATCCTATGTTATCATTAAATATAGGAAAGTTATTCTCATCTAACTGGACAACATGTTTAATGCTTTCTCGCAGTTCTTCAGAGAGATACTTATCCCACCATGACTTTAGCATTCCTGTAAAACCAGATGCTAATAGATCAACAATATCTGACTGGGAATAATCTATGTAGTTTGTAAGATAACTATTTGCAACCATTGACATGTGATGTAACTTTTGTAGAATATTATGTTCACTAAGACCATCTATATTCCACTCATATAGTTTTTTAGCTTCAACAGAGAATTGATTATCCAAGTTCCTTTCTTCAAATTGAAGGTCAGGCGGACTAGGACGTGTATACCAATTCTTTGTAATTGAAACCTCATTATTAGGTTTGTTATTATATTTTAATTTGTTAACATTAAATTGATTTTCTAATTTAGCAATTTCACTGTCTGAAGTATCTGTAGAAGATTCTTTCGTAGATAACTTAAGTTCATTTTGATTAATAACATGTATAGAAGAGCTTTCTTCCTTCTTAGCTTCAAGCTTAGAGAAGATTTCTTCTAATTTTTTAATATTATTCTTATCCTTATTAGTATTTAATCCAAGTTTGCTTCTGTTACTAGGTAATTTAACTATAGGCGTTTCTAGACTTTTACTAGTAGAGGATTTTTCTACTGGATGACTTTCAACTATAGTTTCAATTTTATCTAATTGTTTACCAATAGTTTTTAAGCATTGATTAGTATAATTATTCTGTTCTATGACTTTTTTAATTTCAGTATTATCACTAGGTATTTTAAAAGGCGAAGCTTTTATTACTGACTCCTTATGTTCTATATGTATAGTTTCTAAAGGAGGATGACTAGAAGTAATTTCCTTATTGTCCACAGTTTTCCATTTACTTTTAGTTATCGTATTTACTTTTTTATAATAATTTTCTAAGTAATCAAAGAAATTAATTTCATTTCTTATTTCATTCATAAATGCTTGCCAAGCATAAAGAATTCTCTTTCTTTTACTCTCTGAATAATTATTTTTATATTCTTTTCTTTTTGACTTGTTACTTTTAGAATTAAATTCTTCATATAATTTTACTAAGTCAAATTTAAATTCAGCTTTAATTGTCAATAACTGGGGGTTAATTGGCGTACTTACTTCAAAATCTGTTTGTGTAGGTGACTCGTTGGAAGACTCTACTTCTTCCTCTTCCTCTTTACTTCCAAAGGGAGGGTGTCTGCTATATCTAGCTTTACTAATTTGCGGAGAGGACTCAACTCCTTTTAATTTAGTTTTAGTATTTACTGGGTTAATGAAGTCTACATCATTTTTGTAAATATTTGACATGTTTTCACCATCTATACTATGCCTAGAGGGAACTTTACTATGTTTTTTAGAAGTACTTCCTAGACTGGTAGTAATACTTCTATTATCAAAGCTATGTCTAGAAGGTGTATTTCTTCTTAGATCTTTAAAGCTTATGTTGACTGTTCCGTCTGAATTCTGTTGAATAAAGTCTAAATCATCGGCTTCATTTACTATGTTCTTCTGATAGTTTTCATTGTTTAATAACCAACTATCTGGAAGAGTAACTTCTTCCCAAATGACTGGTCTGGGAATTCTGATATTAGCATTGTCAGTGCTACTTTTAATAAGTAATGTTTGACCATTTGTACTTTTAACTAATGCTTGCGCATTTAAATTAGTTTTCATACACTTATAATATATTCTATATATAAGTGCTACCGTGTGACTACCTTCTAACATTTCCGTGAAGGCACCTGTAGTTTTAATGTTTAAAGTGACTGCTTTAGTAATATGCGGATCACCAAGACTTAAGGTAAAATCAGGATAACAGTTGAAATGAACTGGTCCATCATTTAATCCTGTTTCAAGTAATCCCATAAGACTAGTTTTAAAATTTTTAAATCTAGCATCTCTTAATCCTAAGATTATAGACGCATTCTTGCCTTTAATCGTTAATGGTTTTACTGCGACTTGGACAAGTCCTATGTGAATAAAATTGTGACCTCTAGATCTATGTTCTTTCATAGACTCTTTACTAAGTAAGCTACATGACTCGTATTCTTTAGTTAAAGCGTAAACTTGTTCAACTGTTTTTACTTTCATATCTGTAATAAAAGATGACTGTAAAAAACTTGTTTTATAAATTTGTTTAATAGGTATTT
>BRYE01000007.1:4092500-4100000 GCA_030159115.1 Actinidia arguta var. hypoleuca
TTTTTATACAAAAATAATAAACCTACCTTTTGATTTAGGGCTTTTAAATTTTTTTTCTCAAGACACTCATTTAGATAAATAAAGATTCTATTTTTTTTCTCAAAATGTCACTTATTTTTAAATTATTATATTCTTTATTTTTTTTAAAGAATTGATCTAAATAATTTATTTTTTAAGTATTCTTAATGAAAATGTATATAAAAAAAATAAATTAAGTGCTCGTAATCTAAACATATTTACAAAATTAATTTTTTATTAAATTTTTTTTTAAAAAAAGAGAGTATTTATTTATCTTAATAGGTGTATTGAGAAAATAATTTTTGGGAGCCTTAAATAAAATGGGTAATTTTGTTATTTTTGAATAAAATGATCTCCAAGAGAGAATTTTGATATTAGTTTTAAAAATAAAAAAAATAATATTATTTCTGAAACTATATAGGAGGTTATTATACTTGTTAGAAATCTTATGAGTGATTAGTGAAATTTACCAAAAATTAATTATTTATTTTTCTCTTTATTTTTTTCTCCTCTCGCGTATAGAGGTCCCATTTCATTTAGGATAAATTACACTGACCTCTTCTGAGATTCTGAGTTAATACATAAAGTATCTCTGACATCAATAGTCCGTTAGTAAGATTGACTGTTTATCCATGACTTCAGTTAAATAGTGATTGGAATAACATATAAGTCATTCTTTTTGATAAAATTACTATATACCCTCCAAGGATGTTAATTGAATGACCAAAAAATAAATCATATTAACTCATTAACTATTTAATTGTATCATTTTTAATCTTTACGTTACTAATATGTTTAAAATAAGTGATAAAAATCGATCACGCATTATCTATGTGCTTAAATTAAATGTCTTTATGTCTAAAATATTATTATTTTTTGGTCATTCAATTAACATTCTTGTGGGATATATAATAATTTTGTCAGAAAGAATGACATATATGGTATTCTAATCATTATTGAGCTGACGTCATGAATAGACAGTCAATCTTATTAACGGACAATTGATGTCAAGAATACTTTATGTATTAATCTGAAATTTTATGTGTGGTTAGTGTAAAATAAAGAAAATATATTATAATTTTTTAAACGTCAAGAATGTTTTATGTATTAATTCGAAGTCTCAATAAAGGTGGTGTATTTCACCTTACATTTAATAAGGAGCATAAATTTCTCCATGTCAACCCTTTTTTAGCTATCTTATTATTTTATTTTTGTTGTGATCCACTCACACTGACTGAGATCTGACGTGTCCAGTCCCACCTCATACGGAGAAAATAGCGAAACTCCAAGGAAATTGCTCCAAAGAAACAAAACCACGAAATAAACGTCCATGCAGTTTTAAAAATAGATTGTACCAGTGCATTTTAAATATTTTGAGCCCTATTTTGATATTTTAAATTTTTTATATTATAAATTTTATCATAAAAATTTATAATATAAAAAATTATATTGATTGGTCACAAATTAATATCATTCAGTACCGTTTTATAATTTAATAAATGAATGTGATACATAAGATCGTATTTTTTTATCTTTTATATAAATTGATATTGATCTACTATTAATTTGTATAATATTAAATTACTCGATAGAGTTTATAATATGAACGATTTAAATCATTAAAATAAGACCTAAAATATTTGAACTGCATCAGTACGATCTATTTTCAGACAACATAAAAGTTGCTAAATCAAGCAAGATTTTCACACTTTCTATCGTGCCAAAAATATTTTCTTTGTTGCATTTATACATATTAATTAAAGTGTAAATTTTACTAATATTTTTAATAAATATAGATACCTCTCATATGATTTATGAAATATCACTAATATTTTTTACTTTTAAAATTATTATCAAAATTATCCGTGTTATCTATTTAACCTAAATAGAGTTAATTTGGGGACCAAAAAAAAAAAATGTCCCCTAGGGCTGCACTTTTCTTTAGATATAGCTTGTTTTTTTCTCATAATGCCAACTTTTATATATTATCTTTAAATTTTTCTTTTGTTCACCCATTAGTTTAGATTTTTATTTTTTACTAAAATACTTGTTAGTATTTATTATTTCGCCTTTTCTTTTTCAGTATTTAATCAAAAAAAAATTTTAAAAATGTCTTTACTTTAGAATTACGATTAGTAACAAAATAAAAAAGTTTACTAATTAACATGAATAAGAAAATTGCTTTAAGTAACATTTTTTGTTAATCAAAATAATTTATTTATTTTTATATTTTAGAAGTATCTAAATATAAAATAAATGAACTGAATGTGAATTATTTGAATACAAAAAAACGGCCTTAAATGCGGGTGTAGTGAGAAAAAATAAAAGCCCATCCAAGGGCACTTTTATTATTTTTGTCAAAAATTAAAATTATCTGGGCTAAATTAACTACAAAGAGAACTTTGATAATAATTTTAAAATTAAAAGAAGTCAGTGATATTTCACAAACCACATGAGATGTAGGTGTATTTATTAAAAATCTCATGGAGTTCAATGAAATTTAATCTTGTATTAAATTATAAAGAAGTTTTTTCGTTTTATAAAGAAGTAGAATGAAACTATGCTCACCTAGAGTGAACATTATTCAATTTTTCATTGATCAAAATATACAGGCCCCACATGAAAATATTGATGTGGATTCCATTTAAAATGGTGGGCCTCATGTGTTTGGACCAGTATAGATAATGTTTACCTGTGTGAACATAATTCCACTCAAAAAAACATTTCATGAATGGTTAAGTTGAAGGGTAAATCCGTAACTTTGGGTATCGAACACAAAAAGTGGAGTGGATTTTGACTTTGAGCATCAAAAACAAAAACAAATGTGATTTCAAAAACTCAATAATTAAATACAAAGAAACACTTCCTTTTTTGTACTTATGTATGTAAAATTGCAAAGAAACCCTTTCAGTGTAAAAAAAATTGTGTGCGGAGGTTAAATTGAAGGAAAATTTTATAACCTTCCCTAATAAAAACAAAAATCGAAGTATTTCCAAAGAGAATCACAATTTGAACTTTAAATCTATACGACAAGGGTATTTGGTATAACTGATAAATTTATGTTATAATTGCTTATTTAAAAGCAGAAGTTAAAAAATATTAAAATTGAGTTTTCAATAGTTAACTATTTTTTAACTTTTATAAATTATTTTTGACTGTTATATAAGCAGAAATAAAAATTATGTCAAACAACACAACTTTCAAAATAAAGAAAAATAAAAAAATTACAAGTTTTAAGCTTTGTCAAACATGCGCGAAAAAGCTAATATTTAAACTTATTTTCGATATAAGAATTTTGAATACCTAACAAATTGTGATGGACTAATAGGGACTCGGATCCTCTGAAATGCATCATGTGTGGAGTATTTATAGAGTGTATAAAATAATATCATTTTGTATACCGACATTATTTTGGTCCTAATCGTGAAATAATGTCATTTTATAATTAATTAAAATAATATTATTTTTATTTTAAGATATATAAAATAATATTATTTTGTACACTTACAAAATAGCTCACGTAAGTTTCACTTCAAATTATCCGACCTCATCATCATAGTAGTCGGTCCCAGCAGACGAGGCCTGTCCTCCACATTAATTCAATTGCCAAAACCAGAAATTCCATTTGTTCATGATGACAAAACGACTCTACACTCACTCAAAAAGATAACCTCCGTACTACACAACCCCACTAGCTAGAAAAGAGAAAGGTTACAGTAACCGTAAAATATATCAAAATTATTATCGATAGAATCAAAACGATATCGTTTTAGTGTAAAATAACCAAAAAGACGTCGTTTTGTTTGTTTAAACATTTGGGACTTTTAGTTGAACGACGTCATTTTGGTTATTTTGTACCAAAACGACGTCGTTTTAGTTCTATCGGTACAACTTCGATACACTATGCGATCACTGTAGTCTTTCTCGCTAGAAAATCCTCTACTTCTAATACAAACTCTACCAATTCATCATTCCTCCTTATTATAATTGGAACAGTTCATTTCGTAAAATTTGCTGGATATGATTTATGCTAAAAATGAAGTCAATTGAACATCATCGAATGACATTTGTTTTATAGTTTATTTAAAAAATTATATATTATTTATTTTATTTAAAACAAATGTCCTCTAAATATGTGACTATTAATATTCGATCAATCTAATTTTTGTCAAAAATTAAAATTTATAAATTCAACAAATTCTACAAAAATAATTATTTGGATCATTAAAATAGACCTGAGGTGGGCCCACCTCAGGAGACATTCAGTATGGGCTTGTACTGTTTTGGGACACTATATGGACCCAAATCTTGGAAAAGACTAAAATACTAAATTGTAGGAAGCACATATACGGATAAATGCTATCAGTATGATATGTTACGGGTGTGAGGGTTCGCCTAAACTTAAAAATTGAGATTTAAATACACGGGAATACATCGTTAATCAAGTATAATTTGATATTTTCATTATTATAAATACAATAATAATAAATATGATTTGAACGATACTTAATATCAATAGTTAATTTGTTTATAAAGAGAAAAGTCAAACCCTTTTTTTCTTATGAAGTATGAATATAAATAATATACTAATTTTTTTCCTGATTTTATATGGTCGTTCTTACCTTCTATTTTTATTTATTTATTTATTATCGAATGGGTCTTACAGTTATTTTTTATGGTGAATACACACAACGTGTAATAATGAGATAATAAATCTAAGTTTTTTCTTTAGATTAAATTGAATATCTTTGTCACATAGAATAATTTGATACGTGATCAGAAGAGAGAACATTGCACTTGAATTACTACGTAGTATATAATTCCTTGCATTTAGGTGACGACGCCTCTGCTGATATATGAATCGCTCAACCATGATGGTAATGAATATGATTACCATTTATATGTCCAGTCACTGTCTGAGTTCCGAGAGGTGATATATGAATCACTCAACCATGGTGGTAATGAATATGATTTCCCCATTTACATGTCCAGTCAATGTCTGAGTTTCGAGATTCATCTTTACAGATTTTTGAGAGATAAGTTGTCTATGCCTAAAGGCACAAATTGGGCCGGAGGTCACATGCTTATGTTAGGTTGATTCGGGCTTAGCATAATTCGTGCAGGTGGCAAGTCGAGTTAGAACCCCGTCTGAAAGTCTAACTACTTTACTCAGCCCTTCTTGTGGAACCGACCCACTCGATGTGCGGGTTGAGCTCAGCCCCGAATTGACTGGATCCGGGCAAGCTAGTCCTCCCGAATCAACTCAATTTTTTTTTTTGAGAGGGGTTTTTAAATTTTGGTGACACACTTGGAATGTTATATTTTTTATTTGGGTTTAAAATAAGTATTTTTTTAGGGCTTCGGTTAAATACCTCCAAACTAGCCGTTTATTGTTGTTGTGAAGGGGTATTTCGGTTATTTGTAGCTCGATTATCATTTTACCTCTAAAACTAGTTGTTATATAGTTGTTTTGCAAAACTAGCCATTATGGGTGAGGATGGATATGGTGTTGACACGTGGTAGGGGGGACCGGGCTTGCCACAAAAAATGTACCAAACGGGCTAGCTTGGCGTGGAGGGTCGGGCGGACTGAGGGACGGCTTAAACGGGTAGGAATTCGTCAGGGGTGTCCATCCTGAGTCCGATTGGCGGCGGGCCGAATCCATGCTCTAACTGCCCAAGTCAACCCGTGTCAAGTCCTGGCTTGATGTCAAGCGGGCTCACCGGCCCTGACCCAATTTGCACCTCTATCTATGCCCAACAATGAACCTAGAGGCAAATGAGACGATCGTCATCCTAAATTTCTAAAAAAATATTAATTTTATAATAATAATAATAATAATAGCTATTAATGTATTTAAATTATATAAATTTGTTATCTCAAGATCAAAACAAATATTATATCATCTACATAAATTATAAAAAATTTATTCTATAATTGCATTCAACTCTCTCAAATTAAAATTCTAAGTCAGTAGTTGGCCATGCCCAGCCAAGCATCATCATATTAATTTTAAGTGAAAAAGAGTGGTAGCTTTGTTGTTGGAAGGAAGCAAAGAATTAGTCAAAGAATCAAAAACAGCATTCAGCCGTCACAACTTTTTGTCTACTGCTTTCCAAGTAGATGACAAAATCCAATGGAATCAATATGGATTTGTCCTCTTCATTCAAAAAGTCATTGATATTTCCTTTTTCTTATTGTTCAGCTTTTCAGAGTGGTGGAAGAATAGATACACACATGGCCTGCTTTTTGAATTTCGTGCTTCTCAATTTTTTTTTTTTTTAAATTACGTAAAAAAATTCAGAATTTGATCATATAAAAAAATTAAATTTATAATCTCAATTAAAATAAATCAAAAAACTCTAAATTTTAATTCGATAGCAGTTAAAAATTAGTGTCCAAGACTCCATCCATTTAGGATTAACGGAATCAAGTGGTTTTTACTCAAAATATACAGAAATCACATTGTATAGTGTTTCTTCTTTTTTAAAACCATAACCAAATCATTCTCTTCAAAATGACATAAAATTTAATTTTTTTAAATAAATACAAAACTCAAACTCTCTAATTTATTTTATTAATTGGTTCGATTAGAACTTTAAAAAGGGATAACACTATACAAAGTTATTTTCGTGTATTTTGGGCGAGAATCAGTTGGTTCCGTTAGTTCTAGATAAACTGAGATTAACGGATTGTTTTCATTGTTACCGAATTAAAACTAAAGGGTTTGATTTATTACAATTAAAATTATAGAATTTAATTGTATTCTATGGTCAAATTCTAAATTTTTTTACGTAATTCTTCTATTTTTTTTTCTTTTAGACATTTTTTATGCCCCTTTTTCTTTTTCTAACATTTCAATAGGAGGAAAATTAGCAGTATCCCGTGACAAAAAAAAATATAATAAACAATATGTAGAAAATGTATTTCATCAAAAATGAAAAGACAATTTTTAAAAGTGTTATTTTATTTCAGTAAGACTGGGCGCACAGATGCAAAACACAGAACTGAACTAGGCTACAGAAATTTCTGAATAAAGTTTGGAGGTGATCAGCCGGCAGCCGGAGATGGAAAAGTTGTGAGCAACGTCACTGCGACGGTGATGGAGAGGGATGGTGAGTGGGGATGGGGATGAATAGGGCCTCACATGGCTGCAATTCTTACAAAATTCTCACTTTTTTAGTGTGTTTCTTTTTCATTTTTAGAAACTATATCTGGTTTAAATTGTGGGCCATGATTTTGTTTCTTATCACAATCTCTTCAAAACAAAAATTGATTTTTTTTAGAATTTTAAAAACCAAATATAATAGAAATTCTAACTCAACACAAATTTAGTAACTAAACACAAAATTCAGCTATGCAATTTTGAGAGTTAAATAGATGAACCTATTTGCCAAGAATACGATCCGAGTTTGTTTTTCTTTTCTCTATTGGCGCTTGTGAAGTGAATACAAATAGAATCAACGTGTAAGGGTAAGGATC
>BRYE01000007.1:4102500-4105000 GCA_030159115.1 Actinidia arguta var. hypoleuca
TACCTGGTTCGTTGTCGATCCTACATTCCACAAGCAATGACACATGAAAAGACTTCCACTAATCAAACCAAACAAATGCTCGAATTGCTACCAATGAGGATTTATAAAAAAAAAACACCCTCAAAAGCCTCACAAACCCAATTTACATTTTCTCTCTCAAACCCTAACTGGAATCATATTTAGAGAATGAATCTGCAAATATTTATAAAAAAAAAAGTCCTTTCTAAACCTAATTCATGCCAAAAAAAATATTTCATACCAAATATATTTCCAAAAACAACAAGGAAACTACCAAAACAACGTTCTAAGAAGTCCAAGATGAGTTAAATAAGTCAAAGTCGACTAAAACTCGTCAAAACCAAGTCTCCATCTCCCGACTCACCGCCAGAAAGTTGCGCCAGAAAAGCCGAGCAAACTCCCCTGTTAGACTGCTGATCGTGTTTGCATGTATTATCATATAATCATTTTAATATGACTTCATATAATCAAAGGGTTAAAAACGTGTATGCATGTATTATCATAAATACTTTTTAAAAGTATATGTGATTTTCTTGCGTCTTAATTAAATGAGGTTGCAATTTAATAGCAATGGAAATGCGAAAAATAGGTGGGTTTGGGGTTGTCGTACTGCCTTCGAAGCATTACAACCCTGAAGTACCCTTAAAATCAATGACGGAGACAGTTAAGGCCCAGAAGAGGCAACTGCCCCCCTCAAGTTTGAATATTTTTTTTTCATCTATAGTTTCAAAAAAAAAAATTCAATTTGCCCCCTAAAAATTATAAATGTCCCCTCAGTAATTTTTTTTCAGTGGCTGTCTCCCTGAATAAAATTCCTAACTCCGCCACTGCTTAAAATGGGTCTTATTTAGGTTCATTTTAACTATCTAAACTGTTTATATTATAGAGCTCATTTAGTTGATCATCCATAAAAAAAAATAGATTCATCGAATATTGATAATTACATGATCTAAATACATTTGTTTTAAAATAATTGAACATCAAGTATGATTTTTTGAATACACTATAAGAAAAATAACATCCGATCATTTGGATATTGATATCCAATTAACTTAATTTTTTGCATAACTTGTATGCTCATTAGACTCTATAACTTGAATGGTTCGGATTATAAAAATGGACTAATGACAAGCTAATAAAAAGGGCACTACGACAACTCCAAATCCAAAATAGGTAAGGGTAAAATACACTGATCACCCCTAAGGGTTTATGTTAATACACAAAGTACCTCTGATATTTAAGAAATTACAATGATCTCCCTTGAGGTTTGTATTTAATACAGATGTCCCCTTGATGTTTGAAAAATTACACTGACTACCCTTAAGGTTCCGGGTTGATACACAAAGCATCCCTGGGGTGGTCAGTGTATTTTAGGGATGTTTTGTGTATTAACCTAAAATCTCAGGGGTGGTCAGTGTATTTTAAAAGAAATCTGTTACAAGTTTCAAACTTCAGGGGGAAGTCACTGTAATTTATCAAACATCAGGGTGCTTTATGTACTAAAGACAAACCTCAAGGGAGGCCAATGTATTTCACCCTAACTATAAATTATAGCATACAAAATTTGTAAAATTCATTAATTTTTTCAGCACTGCCAAAAGTTCCCTAGTCGTCGCTACCTGAATCTTCGGGTCCATTAACTTTTCAATTTTTTTTTAAATTTTTTCTTAGTCAAATTTTTAATCCAAACACAACTTAACAATTTTAGGGGAGCAAGAAGCCAAGCCTTCTCTCTCTCTACATTCATCTGGCCATCACTAGAGAAAAGGGGGAGACTCTCCTCCTCATCAAATCCTTAGTGAGAGAAAAGGTAAAAGAAATGGAAATAGAAAAAGTAGACGATTCAATGGTTCTCAACGAGTGGATCTTCTAATTTTTTTATTTATATTTTTTTTTCTCCACCAGATTCGTGATCCAAATACAGCTTTAGTGCGCTCTCAAACTCTAGTTTCTTTCAGTGCAATGTTATCACACGTAAATGATACAAGTTCCTAGGTTTTTATGCGCTACACAAAACACCCACATGACTTGCATTTTCAAAAGTCTGTAAATCATGTTCCAATGATAAAACTAAAAGAAGAAGAAGAAGAAGAAGAAGAAGAAGAAGAACTGAGCCTCTTCTGGTGAAAACTTCTACTACTACATACAAAATAGGGAGAAATTAAACACACACACATTAATTGGAGGTGGGGATAATTAAGGAGGAAAAGGGTTACAACCTAGCTAAGCCAGATGAATTGCTAAATTATACATCAACATCGCAAACTGGAGGGGCAATGAAAGGCTCTTGCCCCCCAAAGTCCTTGCTCAACCTCAGCAACACATCACATGTCACATATATTCCATAATGCCCAGTGGTTATAGCCCCAGCCTTCCATCTGAGCTTCCCCGACACAACCAGCCTCAAACCCACCGCCCCATAGGCCTCCTCCATCCCCAACCCATAACAAACGTCCGGTGACACCAGCACTTCCCCACCACT
>BRYE01000007.1:4160000-4162500 GCA_030159115.1 Actinidia arguta var. hypoleuca
ACACTTTTATATGCACAAATGTATAATCTCAATTATATGAAATTAGGAATTGTTCATACCCACGGATACTACACCCCCTCCAAAAAAAGACCATCTCTTATGTACTCGTTAAAGTTTTATAATCTAAAAAATAAATAAGACATAAACGTCATAAGAGATACATTGCATGCATATACGAAGAGATCATTGCTATAAAATGGATAACAAATTAGAAAGTATAATGATTTTGAAAAAATGTTATTAGTTTGGGAGAAATGAGAAAAATTTGGTGTTTTAATTATTTTTTGTAGAGGTCCCACTAAAAAATGATAAAATGAGTAAAAAATATGTCTAACTTTAGAGAGTTATTGACCATTAGATCAAAATCTATGTGGGTCCTACACATTTGATAAGAATAAAGTAATATTTTTTTTAAAAAAATAGTCTCAGATGAAATCTCAATCATTGAATTAATTCAAATAGATTTCAATCGTAGATAATGAAAAATAACTTGAAAGATTAAAAAATATTTAGGTCATGCACTGTGTACATTTGTATAAATATTTATGTTAATAGCCGTATTTTGCCCCCTTAAAATATTAACTCATTCCTAATTTGGCCCTCAAGTGAATAATTTTTTACTTTGAACCCTTAACTTCTGAATTATTTGCAATTAAGTCCAATCACTAACACCGTTCAACTATCTAATGCAAAATTATATGTGGCGCCTAAATATTGCCTACATGGCAGTCGCCAGACGTGCACAAACACTCACATAGAGAGAAAGGGAGGGAGGGAGAGGGGGAGAGAGGGAGAGAGATTTGGACCAAAGGCCCGCCGTCGCTGCTGCACAAACCACCACTATTGCCGCTTGCAAAACACAAGCGCACGCAAAAAAGCTTGTGAATGAAGAAAATATCCATGAAAATATAACAACCATATAGCTGAGATTATTTCATGAAACAATCACGGTCCTAGCATAAAAATGAGTATTTTATCTCACGAAACAATTACGGTTACTGGACCGAGAGAGGGTGGTGTTTGGTGGACCACACCGGGTGGGGGTGATTTGATTCAATTCCTTGATCTTGAATATATATATATATATATATATATATATATATATATATATATATATATATTAATAATCGAATCACATTTATTTGTCTTACACTAAAATAAATGACTTATGTAATTTTCAGCATTGATCATATATTTTATGTATGTAAAACAAATACGATTTGATTAACCTAACGCTGGTCTCATCAAATGTGGGAGGAGAGGGCATTCGTTGTTGAGTAGTGAATAATTACAACCTTCCGATGGCATACAACAATCCTTCAAATATATATATGGGTGATTCCTTGTTCCATAAGAATTCAATTTTGTTCACCCAAATTGAAATGGGGCGATCGAACAACACTTGGGCTTTCTAATCAAATATTTCATATTTTCATTTCATGTGAAAAGCTTATTTTTGGATTTGGTAGGAGACATAAAGATTTCGAAATTGAGTTTGAAAATTTTATTACGATGAATTTAAAACGACTAATTAATTAATAAGAGTAATTTAAAATCCTTAATACTATTGGTTATGGCTATACAAGCTTATTAGGATGAATTTTTGATTGATTGTTTCACTGGATCTCCACTACTTTTAAAAAATCAATTATACCATTAGAGAGCTCCACTACTTTTCAAAAAAATCAATTATACTATTACAGAGCTCCACTACTTTCGTATTCACGGATTGAGGTTAGGTGTTGTGCAAAAGTACCATGAATGGCACACAAGTAAAGTTGATGGTAGAGGGCCAGAGAGGCTGTAGATCGAGCACGCCATTTATGTAAGAGAGGCTGTAGATCGAGCACGCCATTTATGTAAGAGAGGCAGGTAGCATGTATTTAAAGACGAGATTATGGTATAAATTCAAAGTTACTGCTGTACGTACAATGAATATACATTGTATATATTTCAAAGTCTAAGTATTTTTTTTGTATTTTTTAATTTGAGTAAAGTGTTGTATTTTCTTCCTTCAACATTGACATATTAGCTGAATTGGACTGAGACATAAAATGCTTAGATGATCAAGACCTTCATTAATAGGTTGAAGACTTCCAAGTATCACTTCCACAGCTTAGTCATATACCGTATGATGAATCAATAGAGAGGGGGGTGGGGGTGGGGGTGGGGGTGGGTTTGATGCAGCGCTGAAGCTTGAAAAAGAAAAAAAAAGAAGGAAAAAGAATCGAAAATGATAAACGATTTTGAATTCATTGATTCTACGAATACCGAAAATGAAATCCCTTTCTAAATCCATTAATTCTCACATAATACCGAGAATAAAGATATCAAATACTTTGTTGATTCTGAAGAATACCAAAGAATTTGGAACGAAGATATAATACTCTCTTTAATCACTCAATTTTTTATTAATCAATAAACTCCTTTACCCTAAGCGTTATAAACGTATTTATAATTAGAACCTAATTATTGAAGAACAAGAAACAAATCAAAAAGA
>BRYE01000007.1:4167500-4172500 GCA_030159115.1 Actinidia arguta var. hypoleuca
CATAAGTTCTGGCACTGCCTCTGAAGATAGCTGCTGGCGAATGGCAATCTCATGGTCATCCAAGTTTTGTACATATTTTAATATTTCAAAATATATAATAAATTTATTTTTATAAAATAATAGACATTTGATAATTTAATTTTTTGAGGGATAATTAGGCTAATATTTAAGAAAATCTTTTTTTTTTTTCAAAAAAATTGTTCAAGGGTCAGCTACAAGTTATGTGTGTGCGTGTCAAATTTGAAAAACTTAAAAAACAATTTTATATCCATTTGGTTCGATATTAGGTTTACTTACACGTTTCTATTGATATGTATTTTTTCTGTTCTATTGATTTTCTTGCATTGCTGATGTGACACTTGTTTTTATCTTCATGATGACTATCTCTCTATAGCATCTTAAACCTACTTACTAGTTTAATTCATTATATTAAGCGGCACGATGACCACAAGTCACAATATGAGAATAGAATAGTATTATTTAAAATGCAAAAAGCAAATCATTTTGAATCTTGCAACAAATATGAAGTTGCTTGGGAACAAATTATACAATGACGTAATTTGACTTTATTAAGATAGGAACTTCCGACGAGTTATCGCTATAAAGTAGTGTTCTAAAAATCGTCCACCTAGGTGCTAGGCCTCCCCCGGCCGCCTAGAAGCTAGGCCCCCCGCCCGGCCGCTTACTGCCTAGCGCTTTTTAGAACATTGGAGCGGATAATGTCCTAGAATCTAGAAAAAAATTTAGAAATATTGAAGTAAGAGAATTTCATAAACAAGATTTTCTGTTGGATCAAGAAACGGAAGATGAGGGAGATGAAAAGTATGACTTTGAGTTCGACGGAGAGAGAGTCTTGATATCATTTACTATTTTGATATTATTTATTTGTTAGAATATGATATTTGGTCATTTATTATTGTTTTTAAGAAATATTAATTCTCTAAATAAATAAATAAAATGCCTAGGCGTCCGCCTAGGCGCTAGGCCTCCCTTGGCAGCCCGATAACCGCCTAGAGCTTTTTAGAACACTGCTATAAAGTAAGTTTGGTGATTTCCTGCGCCGGACCTCAGTGCGAACACTATTAAACACTAGCCTTGCTAGGGCGGAGGCCTTCATAGTTGTCGCTACAGAGCAAGCTTGGAGACCCTCTGTGCCCAAGAGCTCGGAGCAGTCACTACCAAAGATAAATACCGTCTAGGCTAATACCATCGTTACTTCTGAGGTGTTGTTGTTTAGCATGCTCGGAACAATAACCGCGTTGGAAGCTTGGACGAGAGACAACGGGCGGTGGTCATCCCAAGGATATCAGGAGACTGAAAGTGACTTGTACGTCAGAGTTCTTTTTGATAACCCCCACGCTCGGATGGAGACGTCGGTAGTTGATCATGAGCTACTAGCTACACCATAGAGGAATGACTAGGTCAATCGCCTACTCACTGACACAGCAGTTGACACGTACAAACACACGTCGAGCTGCAGTCTATCGAGTGACAAGACAGCTAGTGCGTCGAGCCACGCACTGAGTTAGGGTATAAAAGGGAATGATGTTATTCTCACAAATGGACGCGCAACCTTGTTATCAAAATTTACATATATTTTCTCTCTATAAATTTTCGGACGTCTAACTTGACTGTTGGAGTGTCATATTTTGAAAACAGTTTTGGCGACCGATCTCACTGTTCTTGTGCTTACAATTAGGACATCGTTGGTTAATCGGATAAAGGGTTAAAGCTACTTACGCATCTATAAAACTCTCACGGATATCTATTCTCGATTTGCCATGGTCCTACAACCCCACGTAAGGCAAAAGGTGCAATTAAGATTGATCACATTGCTTTTTTAAGACTTTATCTTTTTATTTCATAGTGGAGTCCGATTCAGCATTTGGATAAGGCACCTAGGCAACACGTGGCATGGGGTAGGATATGTGTTAACACGCCACAAACAAACAAGCAGTCCAGGTACAGCAATTAGTAGAATATATTGTATGATATTTTTCAATTTACCCCTTTCACGTTTACCCCTTCCACGTTTAATGGGTTCTCTCCATTTGCACCTTGAACATTTTTGATTAACATGTGTTGCTTAGCTGTCATTTTTCATCCATTTTCTAGGCGGAAACGGAGGTTAGGTTAGGGAAAAATTACAAAAAATAATATTTAGAGAGGCAAAGTGAGAATTATTGAATAGTTTAAGGAACAAAGTGTAGTTAGCCCAAATTTTAATAAACCATGCTAAACTTATATAACACTCTTTCGCAACTAGTCAGAATAATTTATAGCTACCAATAATTCGTAACTATTATCAAAGACGTTCGTAACTAGACACAATAATTCGTAAGTACCACCAAACACTTTTGTAATTAGTCACAATAATTTATAATTAACATCACACAAGATCATAACAGCCGTAACAATTCGTAACTATTTACAATAATTAGTAACCGACTCTAAACACTTTTATAACTAGCCACAATAACTATCAATTATCAACAACAATTCACAACTAACAATACACAATTACATAACAAGACACAGTAATTTATAATGCCGTCACACACATCATAATTAGCTACAATAGTTCATAACTAGCCACAATAATTCATAATTAATATCATATACTTTTGTAACAAACTATAATAATTCATAACTACCACCGTATACTTTCTTAATTAGTTACAATAATTAATAACTATATACAAGAATTATTAATTAATACCCCATAATTTCATAAATAGTCACAGTAATTCCTAACTAATATCACACACTTGTATAGCAAGCCGCAATAATTCCTACCTACCACACACACTTTCGTAATTAGCAATAACAATTTGTAACTATCCACAAGAATTTTTAACTAACACCACATAATTTCCTAACTAGCAACAAGAATTATAACTAACATCACTTACTTGGATAACAAGCCACAATAATTCATAACTACCACATCACATTTTCATAACTATCTACATAACAATTCGTAACTATCCATAAGCATTCTTAATTGACACCACACAATTTCATAACTAACCACAATAATTCGTAAATAACACCAAACACTTCCGTAATAAGCCACAATAATTCATAACTATGACCACACATTTTTTACCCAACTACAAAAAATTAAAATTTTATTCAAAAATTATGTATTCTATTTAAAAATAAATTATTTCTATTTATCTAATAAAAATTACTTTTTTTCCTTTTGAAAATTATCAAACTGTATATTTATTTCTTCACAGCCCTAGTATCAAACCGCAGATTCCTTTGTCCACCTGCGATATCATTTAGTTTTGAGAAAATTACAAAAATAATCCTACAATTTAATCCTCAATTTAAATTAGACACTAACATTTAAATTTTATCAATTAAACCCATATACTTTTCACACTACGACAATTTTATCTCTTTATCTAAGTCTATTAAAATATTTAGAGGTGTAAATGACAAAATTGCCCCACAGTCATTAGGAAAATCTACACCATTTTAGTTCTCAACTTTGCAAACTGAATAATTATCGAACATCCAAGAAGGTGGACATACAAATTGGGACACGATGGATGGAGCAAGTTCTAAAAGTTTCATTGTCTATATTGATTTTTTTAAACTATTTGATTAAGATTTTATATGTTTCTGATTTCTCTTGACAAGAGTAATTTCAAAGTGTTAAAGTTTTCATCTATTTTTTTAAAAAAATCAAAACTCTAGTATTGAGTGGATTTCCTCCCCAAAATTTAACAGCGTTTTTACAATTTTTGGTTTCACTGGCAAGAGGACCCAAAAAAGTATGATTTTTTTATCAAAACCATAAAAAATTTCACAGGGAAGAAATAATTCATATATCAAAACATATAAATTAACTTACAAAAACTAGCCCAAACTAGACATAATTATTAGTTTTAAATTTTATTAAAATTAATAGTACTTTTCAATTAATCGTACAGTTTATTAATAGTAATTTAGTATGTGGATCGTGGAACTAGAGCTATATTTATCAGTGTATGGGCAAGAATTAAAGCTTTTTGCGTCTAAGTATTTGCGACGGGATTACATGCTGATACAAGGGCATTATTCACAGAATAATGATAGGTACACACCCAAAAATGGGTGTGTACCATACACACTCAAAATGATGTCTCACAAATAAGTGGGACCCGTCCTAATTAAGATTTTTTATAAAATTCTGATTATGGCGGGTCCCACTTGTTTATGAGACAAAAAAATAATTTATATGTTGTTCTTTGTCTGATAAATTCATCTCGATCTCATCACTACGTCGAAGGAGTTTTGAATGGATTTACCCAACCAATATCGTTCGTCTCCGTGCACAGGCAATTAAGATTGTTATTTTGGACAATGCTAACTATTAATTGCTCGTTCTAAATTTTCAACTCAACATATTTGATTGACACCTTTGCATTTTGAAGAGTGCACATTCGCGATAAGACCAGTTGAATCATTCCCAAGGGCATCTCAACAAGACATTGTTGGCTGATGGGACCGGTTCACGTACACGTACTTACAGGGACGTCATCTACTCTTAAAGGATAATAACCACACGCTTCGAGAGCCAACAAGTTCTCAAAAGTCAAATGCTGAAAATCTACAAGAAAGCATTATTAGGTAGTTTAGTTGAAAATGCAGTAAGCGAACCATTCTGAATCTTGCTAGTTTATATATTCCACAGACCAATATGACTAGAACGATATAGAGAAAGAAGAAAAGAACCAACAAAATCATGCTTCGACAATATCTGCTATTGACATGGACCTTACTATTGATCTCTATGGTGGAATGTAATTCTCCAGAAGATCCCATTAAGTGTTCATCCGCGAACATAAATTGCACCATCACAAACACTTACGGTGCTTTTCCTGACCGAAGCGTCTGCCGAGCAGCCGAGGTTGCCTACCCCACAACAGAAGAAGAGCTCATCTCAGTAGTAGCAACGGCAACAAAAAACAGAAGAAAAATAAAAGTAGCTACGCGGTCCTCCCACA
>BRYE01000007.1:4177500-4180000 GCA_030159115.1 Actinidia arguta var. hypoleuca
ATGAAAGTGTGATGATCCATGTGCTGAGAATCCATGTCTGAGGGCATCAGATATATTTCGCCACTATATATCCCCAATATCAGATTCCTTTATTTCTGTAATTTGAAGATTCTTACGGTGGATTATGGTGGTGGCCGGTGGAGGTAGGATGATGTGGGTGGTGGGTGTGCTCAAAAATAGTTTGTCTTTAATAGTTTTTTTTAAGGCTACAATTGTAATAACCCTAAAAGATTTTCATTTTTTCGAAGCTGTTTGAACCATGGATGCGTGCCCAGCAGTGTCAAATTTTTAATTGAAGTGCCAATGCCTGTAGATAAGACAAATAGGAATGCAACACAGCTCCACCGTTACTAACCACAACCAAGAGGTGACGTTAAAAGGATAGGTTTGGTTGGATAGAATGATAGGTGAAATTGAATAGTAATTTTATTGGAATAATTATTTTAGTATTTGGTTGATTAAAAAATAATGAAATGGTCATTCACTAGAATATTGGAATGACAAGTAATTAAAAAATATCAATTTTATTTCATTTCTTACAAAATAAGAATGATTATTCATATATCATTCTATTTCATTCTTTAGAAAACTTATTTCATGCAACCAAACACAACCTAAGGCTACGTTTGGCTCATTAGAATAAGGGTTGGAGTGGAATGTTGATCCGTAAGAATGCTCATTCCAAATTCCCAACATTTAGTTTGTCAAAAATACTAAAATGAACATTCCAAATAAAATTATCATTTCTCTATTTTAAGGAACGACGATTCTCTAATTTTTAAAAGGTATACTCATTTCATTGTTATCTCCACTTTCACAATCAAAATATCCACCCACCGCCGCCACCCAACTAACACGGTTGTCGCTGTAGCCACCACCACCACCACCACCATTGTCACCGCCACCATTGCTAGAAACTATTTTCTATTTTAAGATTTAAAAAACATAGTTTTTTTTTTCTAGAAAATAAAAGTTTTTCTTTTAAAAATAAACTATTTTTCCGGGAAAAAAACTTTTTTTCTGAAAAACTGTTTTAAATTAAAAAATAGTTTTTTTTTCAGAAAATAAAACCATCTTTCTTTTAAGAACAAAATTGTTTTCCAGGAAAAAAAATTATTTTTCTAACAAATTGTTTTCAGATTAAAAAAAAATCTTTTTTCAGAAAATAAAACCGTTTTTTCTCTTTTATAAACAAACTGTTTTTTCCAGAAAAGAAAAACTGTTTATTTCTGGAAAACTGTTTTCAGATTATTCAAATAAAACAGTTTTTGTTTTAAGATTAAATAAAACTCTTTCTTCTGCAGCACAGTTAAACCATTTTTCAAGATTTTTTTTTTTGAAAAACAGTTAATTAATCAATAATCATCATATTTTTCTTATATATAAATTAGAGCGCTATTTTTCTAAAAAATTTAACAGGCTTTAAATTCTAATATTACAATGTCTCTAAAAATAATTAATACAAAATGATCTAAAATCTAAAATCTTCAATTCATTTACCCAACCCATCTTGTACAACCCGAACTCTCACGTCAACTTAAAAAATTATTTTAAATAAGAAAGTATACAATACGACGAGAATATGCTCAATTCAACAATGGCTTAACAACAAATCTAGAAAAGCTCAATGAATTATCAAATCGTGAAGGACCTCATACTCGATCTTTCTTGGTACATTACTGGTGGCTGGCCTCACCCACATCTCCTAGCTCTTTTGACTTTTTCGATCTTTAGTAGTGTTATTGACGGGTCTATTCAATTAATATACCAATTCATTTCATAGTATTTAGCCATCATACAATAATATCATACGGATTATGATTTCAATAAAATACCATGGTTTTCAATAGATAGTACACATGCTAAAAAAGAATATAACATTAAATTAAAAAAGCACTCCGAAGTTTAGAAAGTATATTGTATACTTCCGCTTACCTCAAATTGGCACCAATAGATATATTGATCTATCATCCATGAACATCATACTGAAATTCTATCTCGATCGAATATTGCCTCACCTTTGATTATAAGTTCTAACTCTCATAATCACAATTAACCCACACTATATAATTTTTCTTTTTCCAAATACTTTCTTCCTTTATTTCATCCTCTCTGTCCGTATTCCTCTCTCCCAGCTAATCTCTCTCTCTCTCTCTTCTTATAAGAAAATATGTCCAAAAAATTAGACTTAGTTGGTAGGTTTGGTGATGACTCATCACCCCCATCATGTGTTCCTCATAGGTCCACATCCTCGTGGGTCTACATGACCTGCTCCAATGCATGGTTGACATATATCTCAAAAGTGAGATATGTGTCTAGTTCTCTATTACGATTTATCATAATTTTTTTTTAAATAAAATTTTTATTATTATAAAAATACTGATAAATTATTAAAATTTCTTACTATACTAAAATAAAAATAATTAAAAATTAGAGTATTACATTACACCTACATTTCGTTTCATAAAAAATATGCCCCACAGCCGTGTTCAAAACCCGA
>BRYE01000007.1:4197500-4199002 GCA_030159115.1 Actinidia arguta var. hypoleuca
AACAGTTGCGTCTGTTCGAATTTGTTCCGAATAGTTGCGTCTGTTTGGATTAGTTCCGAACTATCGCATCTGTTCGTTTTAGTCCCTTTACATTTAAATTTTAAACGAATAGATCCCTAATAAGTTATCTTCCTTCTGAAGAGTTGCATCTCTTCCAACAACCACTAATTTTCCTATATAAACCTTCCCCCTTCAGCCACTCTGACACATCAAAACATCCAAGCAATCTGAATTCTTCTCTTCCTTTACACTTTCCTTCTACATATTTTCATACTATAAGAGAAAGTACAGCATTGTTGTTGGTTCGCTAGACTTGCTGTTGTTGTGCTGCATAAGTAAAATTCCAATAGTTGTATCTTGGAAGACAAAGTCCATTAAATCCGTTAACACCAGTGCGGATGATTAATCTGTCTTAAGAACACTGTGTTGAATACATGCCTCAATCCGCCATTTCAAGATTTTGTTCTATACAAACGAAGTTTTGTAAGTTTGGTTCTATTTTTTATTTATTGTTGTTAAATTAATTACAAAATAATTTTTGTCAATTCTCACATGTTGCACAGAAGATTGTCCAACATTTATCTCTATTCATTTCAAGATTCTGTTCTATACACACGAAGTTCTGTAAGTTTTGTTCTGTTTTTTATTTATTGTTGTTAAATTAATTACAGAATAGTTTTTGTCAATTCTCACACATTGCACATAATATTGTCCAACATTTATCCCTATTCATTTTTCTATGAGAAAACTATTGGGAGAGAGTTCGCTTCAAGTGTTCGTCCGTGCGCTCGCGTAAGGCCCAATCCATTTGAAGAGAAATCGTATAGATCCGCATCCACATCGTCTTGGCCCAATATATACTATTTGGAACTCATACCTACTTAAAGTTTAAGCCTTGTAAGTAATTAGTCCATCCAATGTATATTAAAAGCCAACTCTTTTTTTAATTATCCGATGTGGGACTTATTCTTCACACATGTCATCAACAATCTCCTCCTCATGTGTGAACATTGGTCTTACTCCCCCTTGAATTTGATTTATTTTTATCATCCAAGCTGCCCCTTAATCCTTGATCTATTATGTTTCACCACCAAACCCGGGCTTCTTCACTGCACTCACTTCATCGAGAGTCATCCACCATTACTCCATCGAGGGCCACCTTGCCGCAGGCTACACATGCCAAGCGCGCCTTGCTCTATCTAAAGTCACCTTGGATTTTTTTCGCTCCATCGAGGGTCTCTTGTAAGCCCATAATACCAGGGTGTTGTCACCCATAGATCGCTAACCATCGGCTCTGATACTACTTGTTGGGAGAGAGTTCGCTTCAAGGGTTGTTAAGTCCAGCCCACATATTTGGCCTCAATCCCAGTTGGTTCACATGGAATGTCCATGTGAGAGTGAAACTTTCGAGTTACCTAGAACTCTTGAAATGATTATCTCTTAAAGAATAATCCTTTCAAGAGTTAATCTTAAGTTAGGATACGTTTTCCTATGTAAAATAG